>VZRQ01003130.1:266677-316076 GCA_013397975.1 Machaerirhynchus nigripectus | reverse complement strand
CACACACACACACACACACACACACAGGCATAGAGTATATTTCTAAACCAAGAGGGAAGAAAAAGCCCTCCAAAAGAAGCCGAAAATCTCAGGCAGAAAAACAGCTGCACTCATTTGTGCTGTAAACTGGCTGAGTCAGCCCTTAAACCGAGCCCTAATTAATTTGTGCACACGGTGTAACCAACAAAGAATGGCAACAGCCAGAAGAATGGACTATGTTGAGGGGGATTAGTCTCTAGCAGAAAGGGTGGCTGAGAGAGAGAGCCTGATGATAGCTAATTGTTGACGGGAGGACAAAAATAATGGGCAGCCTGTAAGAGAAAGAGAAAAGAAAGGGCTGGTGGAAGTAGTCATCAGGTGTTTGCCGTGATGAAGTTCATTACCCCAGCTGTTTATTCCAGTGTTGAGCCTTAATGGCCATTTGGAACAGGCACAGCAAGAAGCCTTGTTAAAATAATAAGATTTGAGTGTGTAATGCATTGATGGAGTCAGAAGTCCATGCAAACGTCTGTTTCACAGGGGTCGCTTGGTCTGGCTGGAGTGTAGTGTTCAGTCTCTGAGCCTTGGAAAAAGATGGACAGCCTGATATTTTCACACAACAGCTCCTGTAGACACTTGTCTGTGCTTAATACAGCTTGCCCTTGTGGCAGCTGCTTAAGTGGGTGATGTCTGAAAAGATTTTTGCCCTATAAGATTTGTTCATTCTGTTAACATCCTGCTTTTCATCTAGGAACCGTGGCACAGTGTTACTAACCCACTAGTAACCCGGATGTAACTCTGCACTATGCTGAACCTGCTAGAAGTGGAAACAATCTAAACATACCCCTGTGGTTCCATATCTTATAATCCAAACAATTAATGCTTAATATTTGATAAACGTGCAACATACTAGACTGCCCTTGTGGTTTCTCATTTGTGAATGTCTGACTACACTCTCTACTAGCTCTCGGAGTCGCTGTTAATTTGCCAGCAATGAGTACCACTGACAATCAAGCCCCTGATCTTGCAATTTAGGCACTGAAAACTGATGGTCTGCAAAATACTAACTCTCTGCTCCCATAAATGTTTTCACTGTTTTGCTTCACATATCCATTATGTCAGGACTGACTTAAACTTGGTCATCGGGAACTGTTGACCAGTGCTTTCTGAAGAAACGAGCTGCAACTCTGAAACAAACCAAAATATTTTCTGTTACTAGAAAGTCATCCCATTTAGGAAAAGATATGGGAATGTTGTGCATAATGTATATGTAGACAAGACATAGAAACGTGTTTATGCATATAAGGACATATGAATGTTTTATCCACAATAAATGTCATCAGTGACTGATAACAGGCAAGGGAAACTATCAGATATTTAAGAATTAATGCTTACAAAATAAGAGAAAAAAAATAAAATCTTGCTGTTTATATAGTTCAGTAAGGGGTAAGGGTAGAACAGCTATCAAATATGATGCAAAAACTACTATCAATTCACAAGAATGTTAACCCAAATCTGGTATAAAAAGGCAATTTAAATCAACACGACTGGAAAGCCCACATCTACCATAAATCAAAGTTAACTCATGAATTTCTCAGTCACGATTTTTGATTTTTAAGAAACATATACTGTCCTGATATGAAAAGAGATAGTGTACTTTGAGTATTCAAGCTGACTAGTCTTCTGATCAAAGCCATGGAAAAGCTCATATCATGCATAGTCAAATAACAAATTAAAGCACATTTACATAATCAATGTCAGCTGATACAGTTAAATGTATTATCATGTACAATGTAAGGGCTCAATACCACATTATGTTCTGGTTAAAAATAATTTAATCCAAAATATCATGGAGTTCATATGAAAGGCATTAAACTGCTCTGCATCCAAATAGGGCAAAAACTTTATTTAGGTCCTGAGAGGTCCTATTCATGATTGATATATGCCCACTTTCTATCATGATCTAGTAGAAAATCTAAAATATAAAATCACGACTTAGGAAATGATGATAAAAAATTGAATGACAATAAAACTGTGAGGAAAAAATTGCTTAACAATGAACATCCTTTGCATAGAATGTGGAACAAACTAAGATCTCAGAATCTGTTTGAAGAACTTATAGTATGGATTTATAAATCCGGCATTAAAAAAAAAAAACCTAAAAATATTTATTTAACTATATTTACTTTAATTTAATATCTTCTTTTAATACAAGGTTTTTTTAACTCCCCAAAAACCCCAAAAGCAAGGGTTTTTTTTCTCAAGCTGCAATTTTCATCATTGCCTCTAACATCTTTCTTCCAGAATGTAACTACAGGAAAATCTTTATGATAATGATAGAAGTGCATATTCAGTTGGAATATGAGCCCATCATTTTTTCTCCAATTAATTCTGCTAATATAGGACCCCAAAGTAGGTCTTGCATACCAGATGAGAGGCATTGATCTGGACTTCGGTGACATGGAAAAGAATCCAGAACCACAGTCAGGAATCAGCACAACAACGAATGAGAAATAGCATCTCAGGCTTAGAAGAGAGCACAACAGGCAGCTTTACTGGAAGTTGTATAATCCACTGTACAAAAAGCAAACTGAAAAACTACTGAAATTTTAGAGCAGTCACCAGAATTATTGGTTCTGCCATCTGTTAATCTTTCCTTGGATAAATAAAACATATTAACTTTCCAGAGGAAAACATTCTGAGCTTGGATGGATATTCAATCTAACACAATTTTTTTTCAATATCTCATACTCCTCCAAACACAGCAAAGCTGAAAATACATTCAAATGGCCTGAAATGGCACTTTGAAATAGTGACAAAATTTTTGCCTGGAGTTCAGACATGGCCAGGATTAATTCCTGGCCCCAACAGCAAGCTGCACAGCACAGTTGTGTCCATGCAGCCAACCTCATCTATACCACCCCGCCCACAAATCCTTGTTAAGCCTATTGGGTGCAGATCACAACCTGGGCCCCTTCCTGAATGTGCCAGTGGGCTGCTTGCACCTGTGGGGCCCTGGCAAAGCTGTGCCAATGAGCACAGTCAAAGTTAAACAATATGGAAAATTCCAGCCCTAAGTCTACTGGGACAGAGGTCACATATGTGGTCACATAAAATCAGCTCTGCTTCTCCTTTTTTTTTCCCTTTTCACTATTGAATGCCCTATATTTTGAATTCACTTGTCCTCTTGGCTGACTGACATCACCACCAGAAGGGTTAAGGACAGTGTTCTGCTCTGAGGTTTGACTTTTACCTGATGGGTGGCTTTGGGCTACTGAATTGAGTTGTTTTCTGGGGCCAGAATCTCCCCACCTGACCTAGATGTGAAGTGTGCCAACTCTCTCCAGGACGACCCTTTTCCTCTAGTGGCTACACTGCAATCCTGGGCAAAGTTTCTCACTGAAGAACATGAACTGAGTAAGACAGATCCAGACATCTGTTCCTTAGGTTGTTTATCTGTAAAAAAGTTTTAACACCATTCCTAAACAACATACAGATAGTTTCCTTTTCCAGGAATACTGTCATATCTACTCTGTTTCTAAGGAATTTCTTTCTTGGCAAGCAATCTTCAGCAGCAGCCAAGTTGGTATCCTCTGCCCCAGTCACAGGTACATCTCTAAGCTCTGTCTACATGAGAGACCCCTATTTCAAAGTTTAAGCACAACCAATAACAGCTTCAGATGTTTTCTTCTGCAAAGGGACAAATTATTTTATGTCTGTCCTTCAGCTGCTTTGGCTCAGCTTGGGTCTCCTGGTGTATATTGAGCTAGTGGGCTTGGGCGGTGAACTTCTTCCCTCCTGCCAGATTGAGGCAGCATCCAACAGTTTGCCCAGCTCTGACTGCGAGATGGTCTTTTTTATGTGGATGTAATGGATGAGGACTCAGGGGCAAACAGTTGACCATTTCATAACACAGAACCTGTGATATGCAAAGGTTTCATGGAATAAGGACTTACATTTGATTTCAACTCTGCACTCTCTGTTCTAATATTCTTTCAAATTGTGTGACAGGTTTGAGAGACACGGCAAGTGGAAAGTGCGTTAAGAGGTGTACAATAGTTCTCTTTTTTTCCAGGAGCAGCACTAACAAGAAAAGACTGTGTTCCTGGCACAGTCCCATAGCAGATATTAATCTCAGCCCTTTGGGATGATAAGGGAATGAGGCACTTGAAGTTTCAGTGCCTTTTCTGAGAATTGCTTTTAATAGTCCAGCTAAAATGACAAAACTGACCAAATCATGGAACAGTGCAAACCAGAAGTGTCCTATTTAAATTGTTGTTTCTTGGGATTTTCCTTTCTCTATTTAAAAAAAAAAAAAGTTTTAAATGCTCTCTTTCAGTTTAATCATCCTTGCGTGTTTTCCTATAGTGCCTGTGCAAAAATTTATGAAACACTTGGTATTCTTTCTTCTAATGTGACCTAATGGCAAGAGCCTATCAACATTTCTCAAGAGACTTTGGAGTTAAAAGTGCGAAAGCTTTCAGTGGACATGCAAGCAATCATTTCTGTATGTTAGCTTTTTTTCCTCCATAGACCTGGCAAGCAATGTGATAGTAAAAGATTTATTTGTAATGGCTAGAGGAACAAGCTGCAGTTGAACAGAGGGCAAATGTTTTGTGGTTTTGCTATATTCCTCAAGTTGCTTTTCTTTGTCTGAAGACACTAATGTTTGTGTTGGTTTTGGTTACTTGGCACAGTTCGAATCTTGATTTATCAGATTTTTTCATTCTCTTGGCTTCTGCCTACTTAATGCATCTCTCTTGGTGATTAATGCCATGGACTCCTCTATCAAAAAAAAAACCAAACAACCCAGCAAGGCTTCAGCTGGAATGAAAAGCTCAGGGTTCTGCCACTCAGCCCTGATCACAGGACTAGAAAATGAAATAAAAGGATTTGCTGGTTCTGGTGTGTACCTCTTTTTTCTGCATATATTTATTGCATTCATTTCTAAAAGGAAAAAATTACGTCTTACTACTGGAAGGGTACACAACAGAAATCAGTTTAGAGGACAGAGTGGCTGTGGAGAAATCAACAAAACATATGTTTGCAGAATGCAGGCCCTTGGATTCTGCATACACTCAGAATGATACAAGATCACCTGTCATATGCATCCTTCTTTTGAGACTGTAAGATCTCTAAGTGTCTTCAATACCACTTTGTGGTCACCCCAAAACACACTTGGTTTAAAATCTTGGGTTGGCTATGTACTTAGTTATCCAAAATGGAAGAAGAGACTCAGACTTCATTCATTAAATGCAAATATTCCAAACAGTGTAAACTGTGACACGAACTGAAGGAAAAGAAGTCAACCTGTTATGTGGGTGATCATCAGTGCACACATACTTCAAGCAGGTAACTATTTGAAAGTACTGTCTGGAACACAAAAAAGCTAGTTTAAATATTAAAATGTTGTTTCTCCTCTAAGCAAAGAAAATATGTCATACAAGAGCTATTATGGTTACTTGGTAGTATTACGGAAGGTTAACATATTGTGTAGCCAAATACTACTTTTACATATTAAAATAACTTGATGCTATTTCATTTTTTAACTGATATTGAAAGGATTTTTGTTTGATGCTGATTTTTATTATTAAATGTCATGATACATGATGGGACTTAAATAAAAGTGATATATGAGTATATGATATCGTTACTAGGAATCCTGTCAATCAGTGATATGATTGAAAGATAAAACCAGCTAATTATGTTAAGCTTTTGGACAAATCCTTGGGGTTTTTATCCTTCCACTATTTTAGTTTTGGTTTTATCATATTTCTTTTGCTTGCATGGCTTGGTAACGATGTAGTTTCTATAGCAACCTTCACTGACCATTAAAATAATGAAAGCCACAGCAACTCTCCTGCAGTGAAATCCCTCATGCTGACTACACAACTCCTATTTTCTTTGTCCAGTGTTGCCCGTTACTTACGTGATTGACTCGTTTGTCAAAATACTTGAGCTGTTTGCTAGTTACTTCGGAATCCAATAATTTCAGAAAAGATATCTAAATTTCAGTGTACCTGCAGCTTCCCATTGGAACAAAGAGTTAAAACAGAAATCTTTTTTTGTGCCAAAAATATAATTTCATAACTGTGGAAGAATTTGAAAAATGTATTTGTGATATTGAGAAGAAAGAACTACATGAACACTGGGGAAACCCCCAGAAAACAACAAACCAAATAAAAAAATTTTAGCTTCTTTAACTTAATTTAAGGGTTTTTTAACCTATGGACTGATGTATTTTTGGGTCCTGAATTTGATTCTAAATTAGCAGCAAACAGGATCAATGTCTGGATGCTGGACCCAAGGGAAGGATGTGGGAGGATCAGGAAGTGGTTCTGGTCATTCAGTAGGTGGCACTTTAACTTTGTATCTCACTGAATCAATGGTTTGTCACGAAGTTAGTGAGCCCTTTACTGTTGGAGTTGACAAGTTCCAGCTGAAATAAAGAACTAACCACTGATGCTAATTAAAGAGCCTCTAGCACTTCATGCACATCTGAAAAAATTCGTGTTGGTTTGGGATTTAACTGTGTTTTTCCAAACTAAATTCTCAGAATGTTTATGCTGTAGAAAGCAGGACTGACCCTCTCGTGGCTTTTAGTCAGACATATCTGTTGCTTTGTTGAAGTGAAGCTTCCAGACTTCATGCTACCTGTAAAATGGAAGATGGAGACCACATGCTCTAGACTCTTGGTTATGTGGGTAAAAAAGCCTGTGGAGGCTTTTGCTTTGTCCTGCTCCATCTCACACCAAACCCCTGTAGGCACAGAAACAGTGAAATCTTTGGAGAGCAGCTGTGGTCTTTTGCCTCTGGACTACTTTCCAAAACTTCTCCTTAGATCTCCAATCTGGGTGGCAGCTGGCAGCTTGAGCGCGCTGGTATGAGACCACGAGGAGTGATGATTGTTTCTGATACAGAGTGATGATACCCTGCTTAGCTTTTTCTCTTAGAGTCAAATGCTTTCTTGCTGTGAACTTTTAATTACTATATGTATTTTGGAGCTAGATGTAGCACTTACCTAATTTTATAAAATTTGTTGTTGATAGAATGCTGGGAAAATTGTGGAGCAGCAGTCAAAATCAAACAGTGAATCCTGATAAATGGTAAAGGCCCTTGACAGTTATAAAAGGGACCTTTCCCTTTTATAAAGATTGGTTTGAAACCAATCCAGACACTACAAAAATTCTTTATTGTGTCCTTTTATATTTGCCTCAACAGTGCAAAATATGACTTTTGGGCATTTTATTTGATTGCTGGCATGATTTAACCTTTTTAAAAGTAGCAAAGTAAAGGAAAATGTAGGGATAGGAGTAAAACCCGAGAGTCAAAATACATTAAGAATTTAAATATGTATGTAGTACTTTGAAAGAGCACAGTTTCTGACGTTATTTTGCAGAATAACAATGCAAAAAGCAGTGCAGATGAGCAGTACTGTCAGCCTGGTCAGCACAAAGCAGCACTCTTGAGAAGGAAAAATAGAGAGAATGCAACTGAAAGGTTACTCCATGGGAAGAGAATAAGTTCTGCAGAACATTAATTGCTGTTCCATGTAAGGCTACTCTGAATGATAATGTTTTTTCTTTTCTTTTTCTTTTCTGGTCATATGAATTTCCTTTGTTTGTGGAAAGGATAAAATAAAGCAGCAAAAGTGTGGTGATATGCAAAAAGGTAATATTTTATTTGGTCATAGCTGGTTAACTAATTAAATTTGGTTCATCTTCCAGCTGGGTTCATGAAACACATTAACTGACTTGGCTTTTTTTCAGTACGGAAAAGTTTTAACTGCAACTGGCCAGCTGTGAACTTCATAGCTCTTCAGCTCAGCAATGGACATAACTGATAAAAAACTGAGTCACACAGGGAAAACACAGACAATTCTCTAATGGGGCAGTTCCTGCCTTGCATGGGATATCCTGGGGCTTAGAGGAACTCAGCAGGAACTGAGATCCCTCATGAGTCTGGAAGTAGCTGACTTTATTCATAAGATTATTCATTTATCTTTATTCCTAAGATTAGCAATCACTGGCAGACAGTGCCTTGAATGTGTTGTAGAGGATGGTATCCCACAAGATTGCCCAGCTCCCATGAAGTTTGGGACCTTTTTCTTGTACTGTGCTCTAGCACTAAGCATTGGGTACAGTTGGGTTTGAATTGACCTCTTGTGATACATGTGGGCTGAAATGAGGCTAAATTCCCAAAGTGCCTGGGGGATTTTGGTTGCTTACTGGATTTCAAAACAAAAATTCTGAGCAGCTCAAATTTTAAAATGGAAAATCCAGGTACTTTAATCATGTGGTGTATTAGGAAGTGGCCATTTGCCACTATTCGGTTTTTATCATCTCACTGTTATTTAGTAATAGATTTGAATCCTTGAAGTTTCATGTAGTTCCTCAACTTCACGTCTTTAATCTAATAGCAGATAAATCAGAAACACATGCTTGAGTGCACAGAGATCATACAGGCTAACACCTAGAGAGAAGAGAAAAGACCAAAATCTGCTGTTACGCACTTGGCTGAAAGTACATAACTGCTTCTTTGGAGGTACTCAGTACTTACTGGTGTGAGTCCAAACCCAGAATTTCATACATTATCTGCAAGGTGAGGCATTTTAGATTTTTCCTGCTTGAATATCCTAAACTTCTCTTTTAACTTTAACAAATATAAAGATATTTCTGTTTCTACAGATGTCAAAAAAAAGTTGTATGCATTATCTTGATTATTGGATAAAGTAACTGGGATCTGAAGTTCTTTATCTGCATTCATGGAAAATAACTTGTCACTTCCTAAAACAATTTCAGATAAGCCTTTCACAAGGGCAAATTGGGTTCTTCAACGAACTGCTTAGTATTGCTTTAATACAATTGATATTTGTGCCAGAGTGTGGCAAGCTCTTAGGAATTTAAAACCCATCAGGCATTTACCATACAAATGTTCAACGCACAGCTTTGTACCACCTTTCATCTGAAACAAGCCAACAGCAGCAAGCAGGATAGCACAGGTGCAATTCACCAAAGTATATGAAACCACCAGCTTTCTGCTATTGCATAGTACAATTTTATTGGAAAAAATATCCAGATTTACAAATTGTCTACATTCATAGACCTCTGAGCCCTCCCACAAAAATTCAGTTAATGTTTTGGATAGTGAGTTTTGTTGGATATTGTCTGGTGAATCTTTTACTACAGGAAAAAACAAACACCACATCATACTCTTAAGTGTAGCATTTTTACATCACTTTTATGTTCAGTTTCAAAATAAGTAATTATCACTAGGAACCTTTCATAATAAAAATGAAGGGGAACTTTAAGTGCATGTCCCTTGTTTTCATAGGTTAATGTAATCTATTGAATATAATATTACCCATTAAAACTTTAAAGTTTCATTTTCAATGTAACAAGACTGCATTGAATCTACAGCAGTTCTGGTACATCAGACAGCTGTAGAATATTACTCTGATACACCTGACTGGTTCAAACTTGTTCAAACTCCATTCTTAGGTGATTCTTATATGTTGTTCTCAACACATAAATATATTCTTGTTTTTTATTAGATATATTTATCTGACAGGGAATAAAGCTGCCAGAAAAGACACTGAACACAGAGGCAGCCCAGGTGCTTCACACAGGCTGGGCACAACTTCCTCACGGATGAACCTAAAAGGTAAACTACAAGCTATAAAATGAACACACGAAAAAGAGTACTTGCTGTCGTATTTTCAACAAGGAGGGAGTAGTTTTGTTTTCTTCTTCCAAACAGGGGGAATGTTTTTACAACACTTCAGAGGAAGGGTGGCAGGAAAAACATAGAGGGGCTGTTTTCTTAGTAAAGCCCATAGCCTGAAACTAGAGCTCTTTGGTCCACTCCTGGTTTTACCTCACACTGTAGTCAAGTCACATCATTTCTCAAGCATCTCTGCTTTCCTTCCCTTTCCATAAAATGTGGGTAGCATTGCAGTAAACCACAGATATGTAAGAGTGCATTAAGATTCCTGTATGACTGTTCTCATGCAAGTGCTAAATATTCTGTTATGTAATATAGATGTCCTTGCTTGTGGCTGTCTTTTGATGTTGAGCAAAGACTGAAGAAGTTTAAATACAGCACAGAATTACAGCTGGGTGACACAGAGACAAATGGTGAGGCAGCCCATCTGCTGCCCTCATAGGAAACATTTTTTGTTTCAGGGAGTTTACGTATTTTTATACAGATAGTTTCCTTACAGTATAAGGTTTTCTGCCATTCTGTAAGATAAACTGCATCCAAAAGTAAATGGCCTACATTTCCACCCATAAAATTGATTTTTTCTAGATTACGAACAAGACAACCAGTTCTATGACATTGGGAAAAGACAAAGAGGCTCTTGAGAGATCTCAGTAGTCCATTCACTAGTAACTCTCTGGCCCATACCCAGCTCTGAACTGGTTTCCCTCCTGTCAGATTTTTTATGACAACCAATTAAATCAGTATGACTGTTGAGACATATGGCAACAATAACACTCTGAGTTGCTGCCCATTACCACTCCAGCAGGAAACTAAGAACATGCAGTATTTGTTATTGCTTATTTCAGGGATTCACTGAAGAATATCTCCTTCTTAAATAAAAGATTCACTGTAACTGTGTCAAAGGCAATGAATACTGTGGATGTTATCTGTGGAGCTGCTAACATATCAGTGTGCAGAAGTTGTTCTGCTTTTCTACCGCCTGGAACCACATTCAGAAAATGTTGTTGAAATCTTAATGCACATCTGTTCTTGCCAAGGCATATTTGAAAATATTAGATATTAATCTTCCTACAGAGAACGCTGTGAGACAAGCCTACTCTAATGTGCCATTCTGGAGTTTCTGCTTCATGGATGACTAGACATTCAGGTGCTGCAGACTGTGGTGAGAAATCATTAAACAGAACTTCTTTCAGTAAACACTTTAGAGCAGTGATTTGTAGCCTTTATAAGTCATGAATTTACTGGAAAATAAGCATTTTGCTGTCTGTATTTCCAGGTCCTGACAGATTTTTCTTCAGGTGATGCTGCATTGGTAGAGCTTGGCAGGGAATTATAATGCAAGGCAGTTTCAGTGGCAGGTTTGACTCTGGAATTTCTATTTCTGACTGGTTCAGTGAGTAAAATGGACATGGTCCAAAGTCTCTAGGGTTTCTCATTAGTCATTCTTAAGTAAAGCTAATGACCAAAGAGACTGACTGGGGATTCCCCCTGCATCCTTTCTTTTTTTTTTGTTCCTGTCAGGAGTTCTTGTTTTGTTGCTATGTTGTGAGAAGAAAGGTCTATTTTTCACTGTAACTGTGATTTACTTGATATATTGCATATACTCCCAAGGCAGAACAATTGTGGACACATAAAAAGAAGAAAACCTGTGGGATTGCCCTGTATAATATGACCGTGAAGCTGAAACATGGGAAATGCAGCACCTGACCCACTGAAGTGACTTAGGGAGATTATGCCCAGAGATATGTACCTCCATAGGCTTTCTAGGTGTCTTGCTGGTAGTCTTGAAATTTTGCTAGATGTCTTATACATATGCATAAATGCATTGACTTGAGCAACTGGGTGGCCAGATTCTCCTCAATTTCATCATGGTCCCCCTGGAAAGCAGAAAATCACATGAGTACCTTAGCTCTGAGAAATGCTAGATTCTGCACTATTAATGTTGAGTCTAGCACAAAAATTTTTTACATCCTCCACTTGACAAGCATGCAGCACTCAATCCAGACAGTGGTTCAAGGGATATCTTCTTCTCATCTGATTGGCACTGGCCCCCATGGAATGCATACGTTGTAGAGGTAGAAGAACTAGCCAGGAGGGACAAGACTTATAGCTATTGGTGGTGTGATGTCCAGGATATTCAGAATAGCCAGAAGACATCTTAGACCAGGCTTGTAGTCTGAGTACTGTTTCTGTGGGGAGTAATTAAAAAAAATACAAATTCCAGTTAAGCTCAAATTAGTTCTGTATAGCAAGTATAGGTCTAAATTTTGAAAGCAGGGTATTTCTGCGTAAGTCCAGAAACAAAGTTGAAGGAAGGCACATCAGAGGTCCTTTAAGATGTCTTGCGTGTCACGACTATTAAGCAGGTGGTGAAATTGCTTTATATAATACCTTCAGGCTTTCTTGAGCTGTTTGCCTTGGAATAGACACCACAGTAGCAGCCAACTCAGCCTAGCAAGTCTGAAGCCTATCTTTTTCAATGTCCTAAAATACAAGTTCAGTGTCCAATGTGGAAATTTTGGGTTATTTAGTGACATTTAGTTAGATTGTTTTCGAAAGGTATCCTACTCATTCTCTGCAACCTGCTAACTCCATTATTTAGAGAGTCCTGGTATCTGCTTTAGTGTGATTGAATGAGGGCTTTAAAACAGTGTGCTCTTTTGTAGATTTTCTGCTATTTATAATCAAAAGAGAAATTCAAAAGATATTTTAAAGGACATAACTGCTTTTAAAATATAGTGGATAAGCACAGTAGAGACTGATTCTACATATTTCACTGATTTCTTTCATAAAGCTTTTTCCTTACACAAAATGTTTTCAAATATGCATTTCAAAAGCAGCACGTGTAAAACAATATTACAGTGTTTCATATTAACATATTTGCATCTTTAATTTTTGCCACTGTCACATCACATGAAGGCGAGGCTTTGTGTTTAAAATCATTGTTTCTCTGAAACTCCTTGATATTCTACTGACATCAGCCTTCCCCAGAGTACAACTCTGATTGTCTAATGCATTTGTTTCACAAGGGAACTGAGCTGAGTATGGCTTTGTGACATTTTTTTTTTTTGTGCTTGAAACACTATAAAGAAATAGACAATGATCGCATGCAGTGTTCTATAACAAACGTTGGTGGTTACTCAAATCAAAACAGAGAATTTCTTTCTTATCCACTGCTTTAGAAAAACACTCATCTAAGTGGTTTTTGGGAAAAGGGCATTTTCATAGCGTCTTCCTACACATGCACACCTTTCTGTATTTGACCAAGCTTAACATTGTTTTCAGTTTTCATAGGTGAAGGAGAAAAATAAATATTTCCACTTATGCTTATGCTTCTAACATAATATTTATATTACATAATTAAATTTGTCATTCCAGTTTCATTACCAGTGTCATTCTACCATGAAAATGTTAACATACTGATTTTCTGCATTTTTTCACAACTTTAAACACCTTGCCTTGCAATGTGTAGCCAATAAGCCTTTGTATTCCTAGAGATAAGCTACTTCACTGCCACTATGGAACATCCAAATAGCCTGCATCAATGCTGAAGAAATAACTGAGAACAATGCTAATTCAAGTAATGCTAAAATATATAGCTGTGTATATATTATGCTAAAGTCTTATTCCAGCTGTCTCAAAATGGCTCTCACTTTCAGCAAAAAAGCTTTCACTACTTTGAAGAAGTTGGTGCCTCCCAGACAGACCTTAAAGAAGTTCAGTGGGTGAATACATGTGAAAAACACCATCTTTAGATACTGGATTTTTATTTCTATCAATTCAGCTCTTTCTTGGAAATTGTTATGGTAGAAGGCATGTCTCATACTTGTTTTTCACTTCTGACTTAAAATGTGTAGATATATATTGCATATAGCCTAGTGAGGTAGCACCTAAAAGTACAGACTTTGCTAGAAAACAGAACTGTTGCTCACCACAGATCAAAAGAAGACAAAAACCAAACTAATTTATATGTCTTTCCCCAGTTACAGGAAAATTACTATTATTTGTTATATATGCCTGTATAATTTCCATAAAGAGATGCAGTAATGAATGTATGCATCTAAAAAANGGAAAATTACTATTATTTGTTATACATGCCTGTATGGAATGTATGCATCTAAAAATTTCTTTCCCCAAGAGGCACAGAAGTGCTCAAGAGAGCATAAAACGCAGTTCAAACAAAGCTGTAATTAAAAAGATGGAGTTAAAAAACATAATTTTAAAAAGAAAAAAAAGAACAGCAATGAAACTTCTCTTTCCCAGTGCCTTAGTAATGATTTCATATGAGTAGTTCCAATAACTCTTTAGAACATTACTGTCTGAATAAAGAGAAAAAGATAGAGTGCTACTGCTGCCATAAATACACTTATAATTAATTCACAGTATTTTTGCCAGATGCCTTCAAGAGCGTGGAAAATAGTAATGGTCACTTTACACTTCTTAATCATTGTTTTGGAGAACTGTAAAGCAGGAAAATGTGCTTTATAAAATGTGTAAGAAATTGGTTAGTTGTTGATCAAGATATTCTAGTGGTCAATGAGGGAAGTTCTGGGGGAAAAAAATCCAAAAACTTAGGAAGAAGTCTTTCTTTATAGATTTTAAGAAAGAAATGGAATTAGGACTTAGAAACTCTCTCCAGACTATGAAATTCCTCCCCTTTTCCTCTGCCCTGGTTTGGGCCAGGAGAGGGTTCATTTACAGAGGGGGCATGACTAAGTCTCCAGTGTTACTCTATACCAGCTCACTTCGTTCCTGGGAGGAGGGAAAAGAGGGTCTCTCTTTTCTGAGGAGGAGAAGGGGCTCCTCCAGGTCGGGAAAATGTGGGGGGAGAGCATATTGTTTACTGTTGCGGGCTTCCCGTGTAAATCTCTTCTTTGTCTTACACCTTTTGTTATTAATACTGTTGCTGTTACTGGTTGTTTTCTTATCTCATTGCTGTTTCCACTAAATTGTTCTTATCTCAACCCGTGATCTTTGCCTTTTGTGCCTTCAGCTGGGAGCAGGAGAAAGTGAGCAGTGACATGGTTTTAGTGGGACTACTACATTGCACTTTAGCATTCCTAAACCAAGACAGCCCCTACCATGTAGACAATGCATTTTAAGCAATAAATAGTATCATTTCAAGGGAAATTGAACCTTTTTTGCAGGGCAAAAGGCCTGATTACTCCAGCAGAGTTATCTAAAGAATAAATATGTAGCTCTGAAAACCTAAATATTTACAGACTTGAAAGTACAAAAATGTAAGGACATGCTATCACACAATATTTAGGCACTGCCTTCTTTCTTTGAGATGTGTCTATCAGATTAAAAAAAAAAAAGTAAAAGTTTTCATTTCCAAAAAAAGTTGTAATAAAATTTAAACAGCAAACCAAGCAGTGTAGTCCAACTGTACATCAGAAACCATTTTTTCAATTAAATTTTAAGTAGAACTGTTTCAGTTGAAAGGGAACTACAGCAATCATCCAGTCCCACTGTCTGAGCAATTTAGGGCTGAACAAGTCAAAGCATGTTTTTAAAGGGCATTGTCCAAGTGCCTCTGAATACTGACAGGTTTGGGACACTGAGCACCTCTCTAGGGAACCTGTTCCAGTGTTTACCACCCTCCTGGTAAAGAGATGCTTCTTTATGTCCAATCTAAACCTTCCCTGGCAAAACTTTAAACTTCCTACACATCCTATCACTGAGTTCCACGGAGAAGAGGTCAGCACCTCCCTCTCCACTTCCTCTCCTCAGGGAGCTGTAGAGAGCAAAGGGGTCGCGCCTCAGCCCCCTTTTCTCCGAACCAGACTAGCCTGAAGTCCTCAGCTGCTCCTCACACACACCTTCCAGCTCTGTCACCAGCTTTGATGCCTTCCTCTGGATTCATTTAAGTATGTTAATAAGATGTGTGCTCACATTTTGTGTCATATCTGTCTAACTTTGACAGCTACCTTTAGCTGCTTGCAAAACCACAGTATTTATATAAACACCATCGCTAATGCAGGCAGCTGATCCTGAAGAGATTTAGCTGAAAGAAGAGTTGCAACACTAGATTACTGTTCATTCACAAATGTGATACTTTTAGTAACTTTGTCATAAAGACTTAAATCCTAAATTTTGCAGGCTAGTGACTTGATTCAATTAATCCAAATACTTCTTACCCACTTGGGCTGAGTTCAAAAAGCATTTATACTGCTCTAAATCAACTGGCTTACATGGTTTAAGGCTGGATAAGAAAGATGCAAATCATATGGATAGTAGTGCCTGTGCAGTCAAGGACATCACTCGAGGAGTCCCTTGCCTCCAAACCAAAAGGTGTAAAATCACTTCTAACTGTGCTCAGCTACTCTTTACTTGAGCAGAGGGGATAACATACTAAGCACATGGTCTACTCTGTCCCCTAGGCCTGCTGTAGTGCTCCCACGGTTATTCTGGAGACATGTCTTTTTTAACAAAAACACCTTAGAAGAGACCACACCACTGGGGTTTTTTGCAGGATAAAGCTGCAGGTACATGCTGAGAAGGTAAACCCTCTCCAAGTTGAAGGTGAATGCTGCCTATACTCATCTGTCTTCTCACGAGTCTTTTCAGGAATGATGTCAGGGTTGAATCATCCCAGGAACCATGTGCAGCTTGATCCTGGAGGAATTACCTTGGTCACTACGAAAGAAAGCCTGAGAGTAAGTTTAGACAGTGGCACAAGAAGAGGGTGAAAAATAGAAGCAAACCACAGAGGTAAAGTATTTGTCAGTGGAGACTGGCTACATAAGACTTACTAATGGCAGGAGCAAGGTCTTGTCACGTAAATTAAAATCCTCTTACCTAAGACCCAGCCTCATCAGCAGAGGTTTGTACAGCTGGTTACTAAGAGGATTGCACAGGAAAAAATGATGGAAACTTTCAAAATACAGAGTCACAAGATGCACTTCTTTTCATTTGACATCAAAAAAGTCTGCTGAACAAATATTTTTGCAATGCATAATTATGAGTAATTTAAAGGAAAAATTCTGAAAAGATATCACCAATGTTTCTAACTGACCTGTTTTTTCCCCCAGGCAAGTAATCAGATTTTGGTAATGGTTTTAAATTGCACGCTTGCATGTTACAAATGCTTTTAAATATTTTAAATCTGTACCTGGTTTATATTCAGATTGTGCCTCTCTGTAATTTAAATCGGGTACAGTAATGAGGAAAATATTAAGCCAAATAATGAAAACAAGATCATGGAATAAAAGTGATTAAAGTGAAAATGCAACCTAGCTATATAAAATAGTGCTAATAGTAATGGCTGAAGCAAGGATATTTAAGATCTAAGGATCTTGCATTCTTTTTTTATGATCTAATAGAATCTACTATTACAGCACTATTGTTTTGCTTATAAGGCCTCTGAGTAAATGGAAAATGTTCTTTCCAAAGAACTTTCCTCAGAGACTTAATAAGCTGTTTTAGCTGAAAAGACATCTGATAAAAGTTACAAAATTCTTGCGATAAGTCAAAGTTACCTCTTCCAAAAAAATCTCTCTCCTCTCTTCTCTCTCACTCTTCTCTTTCCTGAGTAACTGTAAATCCATTACAGTCACATTTGTGTACTGCATGGTAAGAAATTGGGAACTGTTATAAGTTAAAGAACTAGTATTTGGCACTTATGCATGTAACTGAAATACTGTTTCTTCCAGCATAATTTGTGTGTGCTTTTCATCAGCAAAAATCTGTGTTTGTAGTGTGAAATTCCATTGGTTGATACTGGAATTGCCTAATGCAATAGCAGCAGCATGAAAAGGCTCACATCTAATCCATTGCAGCACCCCCAAGCCTCCCCCCACCCTCATGTATGAAGGCATGATGCTCCTGTTAAAGAATGCTGGGTAGGCCTTCCACCAGAGTACAGCTCTCTGGGATAAAATATGGGATAAGTACATTTTTTTGTAGACTTCAGGTACCCCTAACCTCTTGATCTTTTGTATGTCTCTATTTTTTTGGCTTGACAGACCACATGCCAACGTGCAGCCCAGAATTCCTCACCCGCGTGATTTATTGTTTACAGCTGTTCGAGTATTTCAGACATGGCAGCTGCTTTTCAGATGTCCTCAAATTAGAATGAAAGTCTCAGATAGAGGTCTTAATGCAAACCTGCATGTTCACAGAAAGAAAGGGGAAAAGCTGATGAAAAAATCATCTGAATTCTGCTCTAAAAGCTCTCAATTGATCCTAGCCTTGAGGGCAAAGGAAAATGTTTGGTTTATTTTGTAAGCTCATTAGGTGTGGGAGAGCCTATTTGGCATTTGCTATTGACCAGGCTTGAGCAAAAAGTGATCACTGGCAGGATGCTCAATAAGAGATCAATAAAAAGCGTGTGATTGGATTAGCTACTTGATCAATGCTTTGTGCTAATATATTAACAAGCAAATTACCAGGCAGCCCATAAGAGCAGAGTGCTGACTATAATTGCATTACAAACTATCGTGATCTAATGACCCTTGAAGTGCAAAAGGTTATTTATACAGTAAAAGGCTTAAAAGTAGTTTGAGTGATGCTGCATTATTTCAGAAAGCAAATCTTTCCCTCCATTAGCTAGCATTCAATCATGTGCTTAAAAGAGGCCCAGGTATTTTGCATTCTTCCAAAAATTTCAGACCAATTTTCTCCCTACCTCTGAGACGGAAGCAGGAGAATGAGTGACACTATTTCAGTGGGCAATTTAGGGTGGCAACACTTGTATCAGAGTCAGGAAATTACTAGAGAGAAGAGTAGGGAAGGATGTGGCTCCTTGGGGGACAGGAGGGCATTACAAAGCCATGCCCTGTTGCTGAAGGACTTGCTTAAAAGGCATCTAAGCTGCAGATAGCACTGTGCAAATACTTAAATCTGAAAATTGTGTATGAAATTTAGAAATAATACATAAGTTATTGCAAAAACAGCCTCTTATACTTTCTGAAGAGTCTGTGTTGATTTCATTTATCTGCCATGAGACCGGAATAAACCATCTGTTTCTTGAAGTTACATTACCTAGGCTTTTAGCACACCAGCTGTACCTTTTAGATTTCTGTAAAGAGCAGATAAGCGTATTTAAAAGCAAGATCACTGTGCATCCTCAAACAAGGAGACCAGCTTGTTTTCTGAATTTGGTAGCCACAGTTAAATGATAAATTAGGAAAAACAATTGTTAACCCCCACAAATGTTTCTATTGAGTTTCTAGTTTGTTGTCTCCTTTGCATTTTATAGTGCAAAATTCCAACAGGTTTAATATCTGTTCTTTATAGGCATTATCTCTGATACACAGCAGGTGTAAGCCAGGTAAGCACAAGCATTGAACAAGCGTGCAAAGAAATAGGCAGTTGTGAAGTTCTAGACTTCATCTTTGTCTGAACAGGCATTTCAGCTGCTAATTCAGACGTCCAAGACTTTGCTGTTGCCCTCCCTCTCTCCTCTGCCTTTTGTGTCTTCTGAGGTGAGGCTGAAATGACGGCAGTGAGATGTTATTGTGGGGTGCTGGGGGCTCTGACAGGGTTCAGGGGCTGAGGGGCGAGCCCTGGCCCAGGCTCCCTGCGGGGTGCAGGGTCCCTGCCCGGGCTGACAGCAGCCAGCCACAGCTGACAAAACAAGCTGCCAGGCTGCTACCCTCGGGAGAGGAAGCACTGTCAATCAATGCACAAACACAGTACAGGGGGAAACTTGATCACCGATGGAGCAGCCCAGCGTTTTGATGAGTACTTGTCAGTTGTTTCTGACTTCTCAGGCTCACGGAAGGGGCCAGGCCAGTTACCTGCAGCATCAGCCTGGCTGGTTCTCTGGGTGTGCATGCAGATAAAAGGAGGGTGTCTGTCTATTTTACTTCATCCTGTGACTTTATTTTTATTATTATAAATTTAAATTATTATTATTATTATTATTATTTTACAGACGGAGCTCCCCATAGATGCCAGATGACGAAACAGGCCTCTCTGACAACAATGGTTTTGAACCATGTGCAATCCATTTCCATTCTTTCTTTTCTCTCCCATTTTAGAATTCCAAAGTGACCATCTGAAAGTGAACGTTTTTACAGTAACCAACAACTTTACCAACAACTTCAAAGTAATCCCTTTCTTCTTCAACAACATATGTTAGGACTTAAAAAAATATCTGCAGTCATTATTTTAAAGTTTGTGTGGAGGGATTAAAAATTGGACATCCTCTATTTTCAGCTACGGCTCTTACTTATTTACCTCAAAAATGTATTGGCCCAAGACAATCCAGTAAAACTGTCTGTGACAGAACAGCTCAGCGAATGGGTCTTTGAGTTATCAGGTCCCTTAGCAAAATTGTGGCACATATTTTATATTATGTCTCTGTCAAGGAATTATTCAAAGGAACATTTTGTCACCTACATCCCTGACCAAGTACATCCAAAATCTTGCTTTACAATTTTGGACCTCAGTTTGAAGCTGAGGGTAGCAAAAGAAGTTAAAGTATGGCCATAATTTCCAAACAGTGTTGAGATACTGAAGAAGCTGTCATTTTAACATTAATTGTTTCTTGCTCCCTGGGTCAAAAAAGATATACACACTCCTATCACCTGCAGTAAGAGGAAAGGAAAGTGTTTACATCTAGCTTGTAGTTTAGCTAATCCCTGTCTATCCTCTAGCCTAAAGTTAGTGTTTCAAACTCCCTTGATTTTTTTTTTTTTTTTTTGGTTGGGAAAAAACTATATACCCTTTAAATTATGTGTGTGTGTGTGTGTGTCTGTGTCTGTGTGACTGCATGTGTTTTCTCACAGTCATGCTAATTATTACACCTGGTAAAATTGTTTACTTCTCAGATTCTGAGTTTTCCACAGGTTATTACAGACTAAGAAGCCTGATATTTGGTAATCCTGTTCACTTTATGCAGCTTGAAGCACATCCTAGCATCTTAAAAGAAGTATTAACCTTTTTTCCCTCTAGAAAATTCTCTCTCTCTCTCTCTCTTCACAAACAGGTTCTCTTCCAATAATAACAGTGAAAATGAAGATTTTAGCTCCTGAGATAAGGTTTGTCAAGAGCGGATCAAGAACATTTTAAACAACACATAAATCATTGCCAACTGTAGACCCAAACAGTTATGTTGCAAACTGCAATATAAAACAAAGCCATAAAGTGGAGTTAATCATTATGACTTCAGTAGACAAAATGCTTCTTTAGAATGAAGAAAGAAAAATACTTCTTTACTAAACAGTCAAATCCCATTTAATTCTTGAGCTCCCGTAACTTATCCACAGGTTTATCAAATGCTTAAAATGAGCCGTTAAAGAAAATCCTACATCTTAGCAAGGTTCCATAAAGCTATTAGCTCCTCTTGTGATGCTGTAAGTTAATACTGCTAGGAAAAACTGCTAGAGATGCTTCTTCCTAGAAGAACCCTGACTTCTCTACTGAGAGTCATCTGATGCAATCTTTAGTGAAAAAGTATTGCTCCCTATTCCATGCCTTGCAATGGCTGGTTGGTGAATCTGAGCTGGGAGAGAGAAGAGTGAGCAATTGTAATGTGACAAAGAGAGGCAGAGAGAAAATAAACAGCTTGACAATTTCTTAACTGTAGGCAAGGCTCAGAGTAATATATGAGAGGCTGGGAAGATTAATAATATACTGCTAGGCCATTTCAGCAATGTCACTAAGATAAAAGAGTAATTGCATTGAAACCTTCTGACTGGTTTATGCATTTACTTACACAGTGACAGCCTCTGAAGCACAAAGTATTATGCTTCAGACAACTGGATAGACAAAAGAGTAGTTGCAAGCATATACTTTTCAAACCCATAAACCCACTCTAGCATCATGGCTTTGGTGTGTATCTAAAGTGACAATAAATGTGTGTCTCAAGACTGGCATATATTCTTCCTTCAAAGAGTAGAAACAGCCATTGTGACCTGGGAAACCATGGAAGCAGTTCTGTGCTCTTCTGGTGGGAAAGAAAAGATTCCTGTTTATCTCAACACCTTGGATAAGAATGTCCAGAGCCTTCTTTTCTCCACCTGACACCATGTCATTCCTCACTGCAATGGTTTTAGTTTCTGGTCTACAGAAGAAAATGGTCTTGAGAGTAAAATCCTACTGAGCTGTAGGACATAGCTTGCTTCTCACAGAATTTCTTTCTTGGATTGCTTCAAAACCCAGACAGTCATCCCTGAGTTGGTTATAGATGGCTCAAATTTCAACCCTTCCTTAATAACTGCAGGGAGTGAAAAGATGAAATTTCTTTTGAAATGAAAACTGAGATTGAGATATGAAGTGTGGAATTTAGACTGTAGGCTAGGCATAAAGTACCTATGCTTTAATCAGGCCTATCCCTAAGCCTAGTTTTATGACCGTTTTATCCTGGTGTTTTGATGAGACCATTTCAGCATTTCATTCACATTAAGGGTTGATTTATATTTAGAAAAGTTAACTGCTGGCACTGAGAATCAGTAATGTTGAGACTGAACAAGAATGTGTAGTTCATTTACACATGTTGGTAGCTTACTTGTGTGGTTGATAGATTTGCTTCCTGTAAAGGGGACAGGACAGAGTCAACGTTTCCACACCCTTTTCTTCCCACATGAAAGCAACACAGGCTTCTCTGCAGACAAGGCAGATTGATGATCTGGCAGTATGGTAATTCTGCTGCTTTGATGATCAGGCAGTATGGTAATTCTGCTGGTTGAGATTCTTCATTACTCGAGAGCACAGTTCAAACAGGCAGGTTTGGAGGAACATCTTCAACACCAGCATCCAATTTTCCCTGACCAACTACCTAAAGAGGAAGGGCAGTCCTGTTTCTTGGCTCTTTCCCCGCAGAGGACCCTTGGAAAAAAGAAAATTCCTTTACCAAAAGAAGGTTAACTTCTGGCTGCTGGCTAAGGGATTTGTATGGGCAGCTGGGATTTGGCTTCTCCATGTGCTTTTTTTGTTTGTTTGTTTGTTTTAGCAACAAATCCAAATGGGTTTTGGCAACAAACCCAAATACTTTTCTTACGTGATTGACCCCCTTGTGAATCTTTTGAATTATTGAGACAATCTTTTATTGTATTGCCTTTTCTGTAGCTCTGGTTGGAGCCTTAGCTCAGGGATTTCTAGCTCGCCAGTGATGCAGCTCACAGGAATGAAGTCTCCCACATCCCAGATGAGTATTCTGGGTGCTATTGTTGTCAAAACACATTCTGTTTTCTTTCATTCTAAATAAAAACATGATTTTACCACTGCAGGGTCTGGAATACTGTTCATTGCAGTCCCAGCTAACAGCACAGCTTCTCCTGATATATTTTAGTGTCTTCAAGTGAATTAGTTTCCAATCTTTTCCTATACACTATGGCATCTTTTTGGATCAGGAGCTTGAGTTGCCAAGCAATGAAGATAATATTGTATTGTTTTTAAATTGTCCAAATAATTAATTATAGGTTGTCACAGTGGGTGTTCTGGTGGCAGGTGCCACGACCTTGCCAAAGTGTCTCCAGTAGGAAGTCACTTGGCAGGGCCAACACACTCACGCATAAACACACACTGGATAGCTTCTTCAATAAGTCAATGGCACAGATGAGAAGACTCTACTTCTTCGTGTAGAGTTCCATGGGAGAAGTTTATTTCAGCCAGGCACGTGAAACTTTTCAGGGACGGAGAGAAAAAACATGGGAGGGTCCAGGTTTAAATATGGGGTGGAGAGAGCATAAGGGACCAATGATCTGAGGGCATGAGGGCGGTACACAAGTGGGGCTAGGGTGTGGGAGCCAATGGGAAAACTCTGAGGGAGTGGCAAGGGAACAGGTGACAATGGGAGAGCGGGGAAGGGAGAACTTTCTGGATCAGAGACATATAGGGTAGAAGGGGGCAGGGAGGCCAACGGGCCGATAGGGGAAGCAGAACTGGGGTACATCAACATAATGAAACAAAGGATCCTGGAAGAGGCCTTCTCTGTCTCCCTAACCCGGGAAGGATCTTTTGGCTTAGGGACTGTCCCACAAATGGACTCCCTTGGTCCCCAAGTCTGTAGGCCCACCAGCCTCCACAATAGGTATACAATATTAAAAATACTTAGATAAAAATATTTTGCATGTGTTGTGGGTAGAAAAAGGGGAAGAATAAATAGCTGTTAGCGTAGAATGTGTTCTCTTCTTATTGTCTGTTAGATTATGTGTGCAACTTCAAAAATACTTGGAAAACGGACTATATGCATACTAAAAGTTAGAGAAACAAGTATTCGTTGTGTGGCAGTGATGAGCTGGTTTTTTTGTCTTTCTTTTCTCCCTTGCTCATCACATAACAGTTCAATGAAAGTACCTGTGCCCAGCCAGCGTGGGTTTATGAGAGGCAGGTCCTGCTTGACTGACCAGATCTCCTTCCATTGCAAGGTGACCTGCTTAGTGGATGAGGCAAACGCTTTGGGTATTGCCTATCTGGACGTTAGTAAAACATTTAACATTGTTTCCTACAGCAATCTTAGAGAGAAACTGGCTGTTTAGATGAGTGCACTGTGCACCGGGTAAAATGCTGGCTGGATGGCTGATCCCAGAGAAATGGAGTTACATCCAGTTGGCAGCTGGTCACAACTGGGCTCAGTACTGGGGCCGCTTCTGGTTAATATCTTCATAAATTATTGGGATGAGTAGAGGGAGTGCTCCCTCAGTGTGCAGATGACACCAATTTGGGTGGGAGTGTTGGTCAGCTGGAGGGCAGGAAGGCTCTGCAGAGGGGTCTGGACCGGCTGGATCAATGGGCTGATGTAAATTGTTTGAGGCTCAATGAGTCAAAATGCCAGGTCCTGCACTTGGGTACAAACAGCCTCATGCAGCACTACAGGCTTGGGGCAGAGTGGCTAGAAAGCTGCTTGGAATAAAAGTACTTGCTGTGTTGGTTGACAGCCAGCTGAACATGAGCCACCGGTGTGCCCAGGTGGCCAAGAAGGCCAAAGGCATCCTATTGTAAAAGAAACAGCGTGTCCAGCAGGATTGAGGAAGAGATTGTCCCTCCATACTTGGCACTGGTAAGGCTGCACCTCAAATCCTCTGTTCAGTTTTAGGCCCTTCACTGCAAGAAAGACATTGAGGCACTGGAGCTTGTCCAGAGAAAGCAACAGCACTAGTGAAGGGCCTTATGAAGGAACACAAGTCGTATGAGGAGCAGTTTAGGGAGCTGGGACTGTTTAGCCCAGAAAAGGAGACAAAGGAGACTCCAGGGGACCTCACTACTCCACAAACACATGAAAGAAGGTTGCAGTGAGGTGGTGGTTGGTCTCTTCTTCCAAGTAGCAAGCAATAGAATGAGAAGAAATGGCCTCAAATTGTACCAAGGGAGGTTTATATTAGATATTAGAAGGTATTTCTTCACTGAAGGTGTGGTCAGGCATTGGAACAGACTGCCCAGGGAGGTGGAGAAAGCACCATTCCTGGAAATGTTCAAAAGATGTGTAGGTGTGGCACTTAGGAACATGGTCTAGTGGTGAACATGGCAGTTCTGGATTAACAATTAGACCTGCTGATGTTAAAAGTTTTTTTCTGACCTTAATAGGCCTGTGATTCTATATACATAGTTTAAGGGGTGTACATCTGCAAAAGTACACGTACTGTAACATGGGTATTTCTGAGAGCCAGTGGTATTTCTTACTCTTAGTATTACTTCACTAAAAATAAATTTAATGGAATTAGTAAACATCAAAGTGTGCAGAATATCCTTGCACATATATCAACATACCAAACAGCTTTCCAGTGCTGTTAACTGCAGAAAAAACATTGCAGAGATTTACCAATTCTATACACTTCAAAACAGTTCACCTAAACTCCTGCATCCCTTTGATCAAATACCTGGAAAATATGCCTTAATGCATTGACAGTCTGGAATAAGCATGCTTTGGTCATTCTGATGCACAGTTAATGTTCAAAATCACATACAGATTTTTGAGAAAAAATAAATTTCCTCTGTTTTTTTCTGTCAACATTGTATTTTGCTGAGGCAGAAGTTTGGTTGCTTTGCAAATTTGTAGAAAGTGTTTTCCCACTTAGCATTGAAAAATTATTTTGCTGGTGATATGAGTACCCTCCATTTTGGTCAGCATTACATCGAGGTTTTCTTGATGAACCTAGATGTACAATTGCACATATAAGCTTTCATTCACACCTCTATTCTTTCTTTCTTGTTTTCTTTCTACATGGCACAGAATATTCTACAAAAACTAATTAGATTGTGAATAACATAGTTATTTAGTAGTGGAAAGCAAAGTCCTACTGTCCTTGCACACCCCAAACTGGCCTTACTTCATAGGAATATTGCAATGTCATAGATAAATTACAATGCTACAATTACAATAAAACTTTATTTTTCACCGTACCTTACAATCACTGCTTAATGCAATCTCACTGCACATCTATATAACAGCAGCAATTATTATTATTGGCTCTATTTCTTCTGCAGGAAAACAGACATTGAACATCTGTGCAATTTGTTCAAAGATTTACCTCAGCTAAATGGAAAAGCAATGAAGAACATCCAGATCTATCCTTAAACACATGATAATCCTGCCAGACCTGAAAAAGACATACTGAATTCTATTTAATTACTTCTTGCAGCATGATAAAATACTTGCCGTTAAACTTTGATGAAAAAGACACTTTCAAAGTATTAATGATTGGCCACTACCATTACTTTGTAACTAACTAATTATGTTATAAAGATGGAATTGTCCCTCCCGTCTACTATATGGATTTCTCTATACATCATTCCTGAATTTCTTTGCTAAGACATTTCTGTGTGCAAGTTACTTCTAAAGAATTTGATATTCTGAATACTAAACAACTAGTTGCTATATTTCAGACACTTCTTTCATGTTAACTTCTTTGTTTTAAAAGATTGGATGCCATTATATATTGGCTTAATGCTTACAGTAAATCATTGAACTATTCTCATTATTCCCAGTAGATGAATTGATTAGGTAATTTGTTCTGAGCATATTAGTCACCCTGCAAACTTTCCAGCGGTCCCTGATGAAGCCTGCATTTGTACGAACGAAAGTTTTACACACTAATCATTTTTACGGGTCTTTCAGCACCCTGTCACTTCTGTGTAAAATCAATAGAATGTGCACACATCCAAATTCATTTGGATGTCAAAAGAGCTTTCATACCCATGATTAGAGGCCATTTTGGAAAACATAGGGGTTTTCTTCCTTCTCAGTTCAAACTTGGCTTCTGAGAACACCTAGTCAGGACTATGAAGTACTTCCAAAATAATCCCGTTATTCATGCTACTCTCTTCTTAAAATGTCTGTATTTATTTATTTGTTTATACAGTGCCTTTAAATGTATGTAAATATGTGTGTTGATTGGTACTGTTTGTACTGTTTAAAAATGTTATTTTATTTTCTGCAAACTTTAATTTGTTCTTTGTATTGTGCAATGTACTGCCATTGCACTACCTTCCTTATTTATGCATAAGCATGTAAGTGAACAAGCTGTAGTGATTGTAGAGGCTCTGTGTATTTGTGAATACAACAATCAAGTAGTTTTTCATTTCTAATCTGCATTTGTGGTACATTACCCCAGGGTACGTGATTATTCACAGTATTATGAATTTTGAGAATGGGCTTCTTGCCTACTGAATGAACTATACATCTGTGCTTCACTAAGGTGGTTTTTTCTTGATCAGGAAATGCTACTGATACTTAGAGAATTGTAGCATATAATGGAATTTCCTTCATGAAAGTTTTTCCATATTTCTCCTCAGAAACATTTAGAATCTCAGTTAAAAACAGTTAGAGCGCAAAGGTTGAAAAGTGAAGAATTTAAAATTTGAAAGGACTAAACTGGAAGTATTGAACAAAATGTACACTTTATCCTCTGTATAGAAATATTATGGTAATGACTTTGAAGCTATGATGATGTATCAGCCTCCATTCAGGTCCCTGGTTCTGTCCTGCTCACCGATTCAGGGGAAATTGTGAGAGTGTTGTAGCTCAGAGATCCTTTATTTCCTTTCTTCAGGGGCTGATCATGTACAAGGGACAAAATATGAGACATTTCTTGAAAGGAAAAATGAAAAATTTAGTGATACATTACTGTTTCGTCCTTCTCCTTACAGAATGCAAGGGCATGAGAGGGGAATCATGTGAACTGTTTTATGTAAATAATCTCTGTCTTCTTCAGTTAAACACCATGACCCTAAATTGGAGTTATACCACTATAAAACTGAAATTATAACCTGGATGAAGGCTGGTTGATAACACATATATACAGAGGGCAGAGCTGGAAGCATTAAAATGTCACCTTTGTTTCTGAACCTCTCTGCTTTTATCTTTAAAAGCCATACTATATTTCAGTCTAGTTTTTATAGAATCTTATGCAGACATGCATACATAGAGATAGCTTTCCATGACATACTTTCAGTGGCCATTGCAGAAGACCAGAAATGAACAGCAAAGAAGCAGTTTGAAGGCACTGTATTATGTTTAGCTTTGTAGATGTTTCTGAGTCTTAAAAGAATTTGTACTAAGATCAATCAATATCTTTGGAATGCATTTGCAAAGCAATTTATAAAACAGTACACATTGATACTCTTTGAAACTAGGAAAAAATAGGGCTGGTATGACCCTCGAGATTGACTGCTGTATTCCATGTCCCATTTATTTCACATAAGTGACTCTTTAAGAAAAAAACAGTAAAATCAAAACATAATCAGTGACAACAGTTAGGGGTGTGGCATAAGTAGAGACAGTGTTCCACTGAGATGCTGTTTTAAAACAGTGAGCAGTAAACTTGATATTCACTCTTCCACATGCAATTGTTTTTAACCAATTAATGAATAATATTTCAGGGGATTAAAATAAAGGAGCACATTATAATTTCATTTTATGACCGACTAGTAAGAGGGTTAACCAGTTTTGCTACATTTGACAGCACAGACTAGTAAATTCATATCTTGTTGAATATTAATTTTTAAATGTTAGAAGAAAATACAGTCCTACTCATGGAACTACCATTCAGCCTTTTTATTTGAGTTCATCAGCCACTAGCCTTTTATATTTTTACTTACTTATTTGGTTGTTTTAGAAAATTTCTTCACTGCATTAACCACATTAAAATCCTTCTTTAGAATAAGATCAACACCCAAGGCTAAATTTAAACCTCGGGAAAGGTAAAAGAATCTTTAATTTATGAAACTGAACAAGTAGACTTATCTAAACATCTCTAGGGCTTTAATGGGGGATATCTATAATTCTCTGAATTGTATTCCTTTCACAGTGATATTTTGTAATTCCATTCTATTACCCTTGCTTAACATTAATGAGATAAAAAGATCACATTATGGCGATTGATGTTCTTCAAATTAAATGCACGTTTCCATGTACAAAGCTGTCTGCTAATTTAAAAAACATAGCATGTAACATAGAATCATGACCATGGTCATCACTCAGCTGGGATCAGATAGCATTTTTTATCTATTCATTGGATTTAACAAGGCATGAGATGGAAGCAGAATACAAAGTGTGGGTAGATTATCCCATATTCCCCCTTTTGGCCACTTCTTGGCAATCTCAGCAAGGAAACTGAGGCTTCATGTTGCTATGGAAATAAACCTCAAGGTCAAAGGGGCATATGGAAGGTCAGGCAATGACAAAGGAACATCTGAGAGGCCATCTGGATGAGTGACCTGACATAATTAGTCATTAATCCCACTCTTGGGAACAATAGAGTTAGCCGAGAATGTGTTTGGACTTTGATCGTGGTCAGGGTGATCTCATGGGGAAAAGGGAAGAAAGCTCCACTTGGTAACTAAGCAGATTACCCTGGCATGCTGTTAACTAAAGAAGAGTAGTCAGGAGAGGCCAGTGGGATATGCATTTTACATATGCTATGTTTTCCCTTTAGTTACTACAGGCTGCTCTAGAGCCATGTGGCTCTAGGATTAGCTTTTGGGTAGTGATTTTTTTTTTTTTTTTACAGTTTTCAATGAAAAGAGAGCAAGTGTCCCAAAATACTTCACTTAAAATTCCCAGGCAACAGATGGGAAGAGAGCTGAAGAGCCAAAGGCATCAGCCAGCTTGGTTTACAGGTGTCAATATTTACTAAGTAGAGTTGGGCAGGGTGCCCTCTGGGAAAAAAAGGAAGAGAATGGCTAATCAGTAAAACAATAGCAATCACCGCTGTTGTCTGTTCTATACTGAATAGTTAGAATTGTAATATGACCGAGTGTGCAGCAAAAGCTCCCCATCAGCATCTGTCTTTTCATTCCCACTGCTTTCCCTGTCATGTCATGTATTTTCATTATTGAGACGAGTGCCTTGATGAGAAGATATCCCTTACATTTATCTGAGATTCTGCTACTTGAGGAGTTGGCAATATTTGGTGATTGATTGTCTACAGTGTTGTGGGGTGTGAATTTGATAATGGACTACAGTAAATGAATGAAACCCAGCATGTGCAGAAATTAATTTTTCCTTTGGATAAAAATATACGCTCTTTGCTGTGCCATAAAAGGAAATAAGTGAAATAGACAAAGGCTGTAGAGTAAGAACAGAGGAAGATTTCAGACATCTATTCTTTCTTTAACTAAAGTGAAATGCAACATTTTTCGGCTAGGGTATTCTTGTTAAAAATTTTCCTCTAAACTAAAATAATTCCATTATATTGAACATCTCTCCTTAAATCCATTGTCTTTGCCTCTTACGAAAGCATTTTTCCAGGCTAAGAGCAAAAGATAAACCACTACTACTTCACTATAAATGCAAGTAAGCATCCAGGAATGTCCATAGAGAAGGCCAGATATGACATCAGCATCTGCAATCCTTTGCTGTCTCTAGGTAATGAAGATAACTTTTGCAAATAATTTCTGCCATCTACAGGTTCCACATTTTAAATTAAGTCTTTAATAATTGACCAAACCCAGGAAGAATATGTGCTGCTTCACTATAACTTGTATTTAATTTAATAGTGCATAGAGGAAACTCAACATTCTTCCTTTTGTTATTGAGATTTTGACACCAAAGGTGACTACTTTTTACTAAATGGTATTATTAACCTGCTTTATTAATAAACAGTAGTTGCACCCCAGGAAAATGTAATTGTCAGGTAAAATCAGCAAAATCCTTGGAAACTGTAGGTTTATCACTCTCATCATTCCTTTTAAAATTGTCAAGTAAAAGATTGGCAAAGCTGTATATTGGTTTGTACTTTTTAAAAAAGCTATATGGTGGCTAGATTATGAAGATCTAAATCCTTTATCCAATGAGAAAGATTATTTTGCTGTTGTGTTTTTGTTTGCCTAACAACTTGTTATGGACTATAAGAAACTAGAGAGTGTATCATCCTTCTAGAAAGGAAAGTATATAATCTCAGGAAAAATTGTTACTCCTTGAAGAAGAACCAGTATCACTAATGGATTGACATTGATGAACAGACTTTGTTTGAATAAACACAAACCAGATCTTGTCAGCTTCATAAGAATATGAGGGCTATTTTGGCAAAATTTCAGCATTACTCTTGAAGGAATAATCCATCTGATGTGATCAGTAGTGTTCACACAATGGAAAAACTCAAAACTATAGAGGATGCGGAAGACATTAATTTGAAAAAATCTGTGAGCAACAAATGGCCTCTTTTTGTGAAATCATCTTGTTTTCATTTGAGAGAATCACATTATGCCCAATTTATTAGGGGAAAAACATTTCCACATTGTCCTATTATATTTTTTAAATTATTTTTTTAAAGAATAAAAGTGGAGAAGAGGGGGATTATGCAACATGATGGCTATTGTGCATGACTTTAGCGCACAATTATATTCTTCCTTCAATATACCCAAACACAAGCGCTTGACTTCAGTGACAGTATTTAAGTCTTCACAGCTGATAGTTGCTAGCATAGAGCCACCTGAGAGAATCATGGTGTTGACAGAGATGGCCTTACAAATCTATACGTTCTTCTATTTCCCATTACTTTATTATTTTAGTAAAAATATAATGTGTTCATAGGACTCTATCCAGACTTCATGTACCATGCTACCCATGAGTAAGTCAGAACAGAATGACTGAATGGGGACGTAAACAGGCCATTGTTTTATAGCATTGTTGAATTGCTTAAGGTTTGACTTGAAGTTGTTAAGATTTTGTGTTTCAGAATGACTCATCCCAGTGACTGTGGAAAGAAGCTGCATTTGGTTTCATTTATCAGTACTACTAAATAAAATACATCTTCCACGCTCCCATTTCGGCCTAGTACCTAGACAATACTCAAAAGGACAACCCTTTCCCTCTGTGGAGTTTGACTTAACAATGCTATAGCACACAGAGTTCTGTTTTTTTCATATTTTTCAATTTATTTCTTGGTTGTATATAGTTTTGAAGACAAGACCTTCATCTTCTTATTTTAATTAACACTTGGGGAAATTTGGAAAGTGTTTAATCAACGACCTTTCTGCCATCTACCTCAGACAGAATCATGTTTTCCTGCTCTTGCATCAATGTAAAATTTCTGCCCTTGATGCAACAAGAATGCCACTATGATCTAATCCTGACTTTGCACAGCTTTCTTATGTCCCTCTTCAGAATTACTAAAGCTTTGTCTGCAAAAAATATGGCCCCTGAACATGCCAGCACCTGACTGATATCTTCCTGGCTTATCAAGGCGGCATTTCAGGTTAGACCATGAGCCTGGGTTCCTGGTGGCCTTCTGCAGTTGTGTTCAAGCAGTTAATCTCATTAAGTGCTAAAGAGGACAGAAACTAACTGCTGAAAACAAAAAAGCATTTTTATTTCAGATTTCCCTCATCTGTTCTGAGGGCATCTGTTCTAAGGGCATCTGTCTGAGGGCTCCTTGTTTGGTCCAGTGTTCCCCTTTCCCCTCAAGTCAATGAAGCTGGTGGGGAAATTAAAAAAACCCAACCCTTTCTTCCAGCTTTTAGCCTCTGCTTCCAGCCTGGCTTCTGTTGTTGTTCTGGCTTCGATGTTGTTCTGGCTCACCAAAGAAAGCCCAGGCCATCCAGAGGTGCTGGCTGGTACCTTGTTTGGCATCACTGGGTTACAATCCAGAGCCGGGCATTGCACTGTTCAGGCTGTGCTTTGTTTTGGGCACTGATTTAACTGGTGGTGGATGTGTAATTTCACACAGCAAAGCTGCAGGACTGGAGTGTTCATTTCCACCTTCCTCTCACAATATTCCATAATCCCTGAGCTACTTTATTTATTTTCACAATACTTGATTGAAAAATGGCTTAGAAATACTGAGAAAATTCTGGTGATAATTGAAATATCGATTGAGTACTGCTATTGATATTCTACCTTGGAAGATTCATATCACTCTGAGGTTATTTCCAATCCTGTTATTTGTTTTCACAAAATGGAAGCCAGAGGTTATGAGCTGATTTCTTATGACCTAGAAACACTCCAGATATAGACAAAGAAGTTTATTCCTTCTTCTGAATTTGTCATTGCATGTGAGTGAGAAGGAAAAACTCTGAACTGAGTTTTTATTGCTTATCTTTGAAGACTGACACTTTTTTACAAATGATCTTAAAGAGAATTCTGAAACAAGTTTTTTCAGTATTAAAATTTGATTTAAATAAACAAATACTAAATAAAAAGAAGAATTCAAATACCATGAATTTATCATGATAAAGCTTTGCAGCCTGAATATCCTGAGCTGAGATTCACAATCTAAAAAAGGAAGGGAGGGATTGATCTTCAGTCTTTTTCATGAGCATACCTATTCAGGGGCTATCCCATTTGCATGTGTAGGACTACTGCCTCTTCCTCTATCTTCCTTTAAATTGACAATTTTGAGCCTCAAAGCCAAGCAGACTTAATTCCAAAAGAGTTAAAAATTATTTGACAATTTTAAATGTTCCTTTTGATTAAAACTATATGTAAGACATGCCTTAAATTCCCAAGTTTGGATTTATTAAGAGTACTTTTTCATTTATGTGTGGAAAAATGCCCTATAAATTCCTTCACAGTGAAACTCAGTGTATTTCCACAGATGTAGTATTTGGCAAAATTAAACTAATACTTGTAAGACTGTAGTATCATTTTATGAATGAGACTATAATCAAGACACCAAGAATGAATGGTGATTTTAATTAATGTTTATACTGCTTATAGCAGCTGCTAAGCATGACTACCTTCCTAATTTTAACCATTTTCAAACTATTTAATACCATGTATGAGTCTGGTTGAAGGAGGAACTCTGTAGAAGCAACCACTAGGAGACCTTTCAATATAGCAGGAAGATGAACAGGGGTCTACCAGAACATCTGTCTCAAGAAGTACTGACAGAAACATTGAGAGTGTCAAATGCTAAGTAAACTGAAAAGCTATTAAGTTTGGAATAATGCGTTTTAAAACAAAAAATAATTTAGGTTCAAATGGGAAGGGCAGATAAATAGAATAGTGCACCTAGTTCCTAAGAAATCATAGTAGAGCAAAAAACGATAGCTGAGTTGTCTTTTTACATAATAAGAACAGGGAACATCTACTTGCTTATAATAGAACTTAAACTTGTGTCTTGAATCTGACATTTCAGATCAAAGGCTGGTTTGGAATAAGTTTTACTGTATAAATATTTTTAGTATTTCACATAGCACTTCAGGAAAAAGAAATCCTTGGAGAAAATAACTACGTTTGAAAAAGTTTAATGTGTTAGGATTCATGTTAATTCAGTGTTAAGATTCACACAGCAAGCCTTAAATTTTCTAGAGAGTAGATAAAGCTTGTATTCATACTGTTGTACTGTCATTAAAGAAATCAGAAACAGGACTGAAAATCCTTTTGTTGACTGGGTTAGACAATTAATTAAACATTAATATGCACTCTTGATACATGTCTGCAGTGTTCTGTGCATGCAGCTGCTACCATAAAGGAAGAAATAACAAATTTTTTATATTACGGTTTGTTTGGAAGCGTACCTGAGATATAACTCAAATGTTCCATGACAGATGAATTGTCCTAAAATCTTCTGTAAAGTAAGTATGAACTTTTTGGTCTTATGATTTGGGAATGCTTGAAAAAAGTACTATAGACACTCCTTCTCATAGGATAAACAGTTTTCTAATATGGTTGAATTTAGAAGAGAACATGATGTATTAAAATTGTCATAAATATGTATCTGTCAAGAAGACCAATCAATAAAGAGCCTGAAAATTCTTACATTCACAAATATTTTGCAAGACTAAAACTCACAGTGTCTGATTTACAGTGTACTTAAAATAAAAAGTTGAAAGGCTCTTAAAGTGGCATCAGGCATGTCAGATATCATTCAGAAAAAATAAATATTTTGAAAAGCCAGCTGAGTGATTTCTGCCCAGCTTTCAAAAGCCAATCACTATAGAAGATTTTGCTGTTAGGGGTGGGCCACAAAAGGCTATAATTAAGTGCCTTCTATTCTTATAAAGCAAATTTAAAAAGGTAGAGCTGAAAGATGAATACTACAACAGGGAACGTGCTCAGGAACAAAACCATCTACTCCAAGAATCCCTAGAAGAAGCCTTGAAGAAAAGGCATCTGGCGGTCTGTTCTGTCTAACTGACCACATCAGTAAATCACACCAAGCTTATTCTATTAGTTCACCATCCTTGCCACACACACAAAAAAAAAAAAAAAATTCAGGAATGGATTGCAGAGGAGAACCTGGAGAACAAATAAAAGTGCTCAAGCTGTGAAACTGGGCTTACGTATTTTTACTGTAGAGTGCACCTGGAGGGAAATTGTGTGCCATTTTTGAGACTAACATATAACGGGTTGGTCTTTATTACTTCTTAGGTTTACATTACTGGTTTCTGAGAAATCTATTCTGCTCTGTTTCAGAGCAAAGTTAAAGATGCAGGTTTAAATCACTGAAAGTCATGGAATTTAGTCTTCACCTTTTTGATTTTTGCTTTCAAAGGGAGTGCATGCATACTCACAGTCAGTTATGAACTCTTAGCTGGGAACCAGGATCAAACAGCTGAAAGATGATAGAAAACAGGTCCATAAACCCCTTCTCACTTATTCCCAAACATATGAGCACTTCCAAACTGCTTGTTTGATTCCGGCATAAGGCAAGTTCAACTTCAATTTTAGTCGTACATTGTCATCTTGATTCTGCCTTGAAAAGGAAATGCTCCTAGAGGTATTGCTGGGAAGCAGTTTAGGAAGCTGCTCCTTGTTGCCTCTCAGCTGCACACTAATGGCTTCCAGCTGAACTAACTGCATCCATGCTTCTCCCCCAGCCTGTCCCCCTGCAAGCCACTGCTGGCGACGAACACAAGCCCAATCTGTCGCAGGTGTCAGGACCAGGAGCCACTGTTTTTAACACCGACTTTACTGCTTTCCTGCGTATCTCCAAGTGAGTCCTTGTCTCCAGCTCTGCTCCTTCAGTGATCTTTGGTTATGGGGTTAGCACTCCCCTCGGTGGTGTTTGTGCTTCATCTGGGAGTCATTAACTGACAGCTTGTGAAATCGCAAGGAACAATTTCCTAATTGCCTGTCAGCTGTAAGAGCCTGAGGAACTCTTCCAGCATGTGTCACAGCAAAGTCAAGCAGGTTATTCTGGTTATTTCAAGCAACCCCCAGCAATGATTTAGACTACTCTGGTTTCATTTTTCATGATGGGATTGTCCAAAAAAAAATTGATCACTCACAAAGTCCAGTGGTGGAGGAAGCCATACATCCTTAAAAAACTCTCCACTTTCATTTACTTGCTCTTACACAGACACTGCTATCCATGATCACACAGGCACATTCCATGCACATGAGGCACAGATTTAGAAAGCCCCCTGTGACTGCACTGGGAATGGAGACTCTACACACAAAACCATGAAGGTTTGGCAGCAGCTCAGGGTACACCCTGGACAGAAGCACAAGCATTGCAGACCTGTGTATAACTTGATTGCTATTTTATGGGGAAGGCAGTGGGAAATTAAGTTAGTTTGCATGGCAGCTTCCTGACAGAAGGATCCATGGAGCTGGAGAGACATCTCCACCTGTGTTAACCACTCCAGCCTCAGTCCAAATGGTTTTAAAGCTACATATCACATGAGGCTGCTTCACCTACCAGGGTAAAAGGGTAGTCTGCACTGGCAAATGCTTCACTATTACACTTCAAGCTGAACATTAGCACAGCCAAGAGTGCAAGGATCTTTAAACCAGAAGAAGAGGAGGAAACAAGCAAGTCCCATACATCTGTAGCCTATTTGTTAGAGCTATGAGGTGTCAGGCTGTGTTTATGTTCCTTTTCCCTGAACTGCTCATGTACTTTATCTTAGGCATTTTTATATGTTGTTACCCCAGGAGCTAAGCAAGTGGGAGTTAAACTGCATTTTGTTTTAGTTGTCACCTGTACAAGTTCCACAATCAGGGATCTTCTAGTTATAGTAGTCTGAATGGAAAGGAACAGAAAGATCAACCAAAATACCTCAAACTTAGCTCACTCAGGGCAGTGCATGGAGGAACGGGGATTCAGAGCCATAATTTTGCAAGGTATGAACTCACAAAAACAGAAAGACTTTTCCTATACCAAGACCCAAATTTGCCCTGGTGGTTCTGAATAAAGAGAATGAGTTATTAGTCTGGAGGTGAAAGAGTAGGATTTCCAGCAATAGATCTTCATCCAAGAACCATGCATAGTATCTGCACATAAAAGCTCAAAAGCAGCCTTTCTAACTCTTGTCAGCCTGCAAAAGCCTGATTTTTTTTTCTTTGTTTCAGAAATTGCTTTCACTGAATGGGTGGAGATTAAACAAACTGGCAGACTGCAGAGAATCAGAGTCCTAGAGTTTTCCAATCTGGCACCCAAGTAGACAATAGGCCAGACAAAGCCATTTTTGAGAGGTAGCTGTTCAGTTTCATACATGAAATTAGCTGATACCTTAAAAGCTGTTAGTTCCATAGATACCTAGGTTTTCCCCTCACTAAGAGGTACCCCTCAATAAGTCTTAAAACTGTCTGAGAGCCGAACCTCACAATCCAGTGTGTGTATGTTACACTGCCAGCTAGAAATTCAAACCCCAGACAGCTTGGTGCTTCATACTGCAAAAGACCTCTCTGATTTGTTACCATATGTTGGATTTCATTGATGAAATCAACAAATGAAACCAGCTGCATTAAATACTGAAAATGTGTCTCATTCAGAGAGCAAGCCATCCATGGCCTACTGGAGTTCCAGAGTTGCAATATTCTGCTGTAAAAACACTTGATTATTGGGGAAGACTCAGAGTTCTTAAATTCTTATCTCAAGGAAAAGGTCTTATTTATTTTTTTGAAAATGTGTTTGAGCAAGAACTAGTTCTGCTGGAAAAGGAAAGTTAAGGCTGGTCACGTGAGTGCTTTAATTTCCACAAACTAATGAAGTGTCTTCAGTTGTGTCTATATTGTGCCATTGTTTACTTGGCTTGTTCACACTCAGGTGTAGGTGGCTCTTCCAAACATTCCTGTTTCAGTATGGTTTTTGAAGAGAAAAAATATTGGCCAACATGCCAAACTTAACTTTCATACTGTCTTGTAAATAAATGCCTTGAAAACATTTGTGGACTGAACTTTCTGTTGCTGGTTTCTTCCCAGGCAAAAATTTATGAAGTGTGTAGTAAAAATCTAGCTATTCTAAATTTCCAGAATTGATGATAAGCCAGTGTCTAACTCATTTCCAGTTACATGATGCCTACATATAAGTCACATATTCTTTGAAAAACTACTACCCTCATAGCTTGGGTCATATGACTAGTGAATACTGGCAGCTAAATTTGATTAACCAGCTGACTAATTAGACACATTAAATTATATATGATTAAAAAACCCTTACAAATGTTGAGTTATTTGAAATTAGTTTTTCTCAGAAAAAAAAGTGTGTAGGGCATTGTAATGAGTTTCTTGTCTTTTCCTTTTAAATAGAGGTTTCAAATTATGTAGACAGCTGAAAGAAAAACAGTTCCGAGGTGTAGCTGCTCAGAACTGCCATCCGGACTGACACACTTTTTTTCCATTGTTTGGCATGCAAATTGCAGAAAATTTAGCAAGGTGTGCTTTTGGAAAAGGTTGGACTAGATGGTATCTTGGGGATCCCTTCCAACCTGGACTTGTTTATGGTTCAGAAGGTAGCAAGTAAACACAGAAGATATAGAATCAGAGTAATAGGCTTTCCGTACCTGCTTTCCTCAGTGCTTTGTAAGAAACTACAAAGTTATTGTAAATTTCAAGTTATCTTTGACTGGGAGCAAGTCACAGCTACATTACTGGAATTGCATTCACTCTTAGGAGGAGCTACTCCTGGAAGTTAATCTGAAAGCCCTGAGCAGGGTCTAACTCCTTCCTTCTGAATGGACAGATGTCTTATCAGTCTTTTTTGGTTTATAGGGGCAGCACTAGGTAGAAGGGACCAGACGTCAGTCAGTGGTTGAAAAAGTCTATGATCTGACTCTAAATTTGGATGAATAGGCTAAAGTAGGAGGAAGTGCACTGCTGCTGCCACCTACCTTGTGACTACTACAGGAGTAAGCACATAGGAACAGAAAATGTTGTACAAAATGGCTATGATAAGGATGAGCCCTGACAGAGAACATGGAATAATGTTGCAACTCTATGTTAGCTAACCCACGTGCTGCTGAGGTCCTAATCCAAGGGTTTGCACGAGCTATTTTACCCTGTATCTTATGTAACAATAATTCTGACATTACTGCTGAGGCCTATCAAGAAAAGATACACCCTTGGTCTCTTATTGAGACTGTCAGGGAAAAAAAGTAAGAAAAGCTTAATGGGATGATATTTCTCATTGTTCTCAAATTGCACCCAGATACAGTGGAATCATTCCACTGCTGGAGCCATGTGTTCAGTGGTTACGCTCATTGGCAATAGTAGAAAAGCCTAAGACAAATGGATGTTGATTACTTTTGAAAATCTCAGCCTTGTTTTTAGCTGAACACTTCTATAAGGAGGCTCCTTTATGCTCTGCAGTGCAGCATTCAGTGCAGGAATGTAACAGTAATGCAGTATGCATAACATTTATATGTCATTATCATCATCATCATTATCATGATGTGTTATCTGCCTGGCAATCTGCTTGCAATATGAATGACAATTCTTCATATTGGTCATGTTTTTCCATGAAGCATCTAATTATTGCTGGCAGAGAAAGGCAGCTTGGATTTAAGAAGGCACCAGATGTTGGCAAAACTGTTTTTAAACTCCTCTTTGTTGCTTCCTGGAGCTTACAGCATACAGAGAAATTGCAGCAATTTGGTAGCCTAATCTCTTCAGCTGTTTCTGTTATGTTTTAACACCAATATCTGTGTCATGGACACCCAAGGAAGCCAATAAATTTCATCCAGGTCTTTCCTGTGGTCCATTGGTATCAATTAAAAATATCCATGGCAGACAGTGTCTGCCTTACTGAGAACGACCTTGACTGGGGCCGATACCAAAGGATAGCTCAGCTTGAGGTAAAGAACTGGAAAATTTGAAAACCAAATGTCTTTTCTTTTAGAAAAATATTTTGCCCTGAGTTTTAGCAGCATAGGCTCAGAGTTTTCACTGAGTATCCGTTTCAGTATCATTTTTTCAAGAATATCTGTGTTTGAAACCAGACACGAGCTTCAGTTTCCCACTTAAGAGACTGCTTCCACTTGTCCAAGGTTTGTATTTTCCATGGGTTTATCCTAAGGTCCACATCATGTAGAGGCAATTAATTCCTGGAATGCTCCTGAATAGAGAGGCCATCAAATACAATTTTATTACAGATTTAACATAAAGGTGTTGGGAAGGAAAATAATGAATAAAATCAACAGGGCTGAGCCTTTTGCATGACAACACAGTATTATACAAACAATAATTTATGGATCTCAAGATGTAAACATTTTCAATTATTTTTTCTAGTTTAATGACACTATGGTTTTTTTAATTTTCTTTTCTTTTTAATGTTTTTCAGCTTTCTAACTCCCCCAAAAATGAATTACACCACTTATCTTCCCTGGTAAAAAGCAGTCTTCAGTTAGCTAAAGGACTTTTTGTTAAGTTTTAAAGAGAATTACAAATGGCTTAACATCAGAGAAAGTTTATTTTAAAGATCCCTAAGATTCTGTCTTTACAGACACTAAATTACACAAGTGTGATTACTTTTGTTATATTTCACTGGAGATACTCACAGTCCTTCAGCTGTAAAGCAACAAAGAATCATGTCAATTCTCTGGATTATGCTGTTTTATAGTGCAAATAAGCCATTCCATTTTAACCTCATCAAACAAATAAAGTTCTTCAAAGAAATCTTATAATCAGTTGCAATAATTTGCATTGATAAAATATGTGGCTATCCAACTGAAATAATGATTTCTATTACGTTTATAGATAGTTACTTATGATGGAGATAGATTAATGAGCCAGATCCTCAGCCAAGACAGGCCAAATTACCTTCATCTTCTGTATCATTATCTATCAACCGAACATCTTACCATCTGTAAGTGGAGAAAAGTTTAGTGGAAAGAAATGTTGGACTGTTAAAAGTATTAACATTTCATTATTTTTCTTAATAAAAATGTCACATTAAATGTCTCACACCTAGATGCCACCATCTCGTTTTCTAAAATGCTACGTCTAAAAGACAAAGCTAAAGGTTAAAATTAAATGCAATTATATTCCCCAGGAATAAAATGGATATACATTAGAAGTATAGTTAGGTTGTAAATTCATTTCAGTTTTTAAAAATTACAAAGGAATATATAAAATGCAAATTAAAGGAGAAAATCTTATTTATCTCCCCTGTTTGTATGGTAATTGGCTCCTTTTAATGAATTAATCTCATGCACAGACTCCTGCTAAATTAGACTACCTATAATGTACTGTCTTCAAGTAACTTCACATTCTCATTATGGCCTCCCTAATTTCTAAAGTAAAATTAATATAATTAGGGAGCAAATCAATACATATTGATCTTGAGTTACTTCAATGGAACAAAAGAATAACAGATTAAAAGGGGATGATTTTTTGTTAGCATTGATTTTGTTAGCATGCTGAAACAACAGTGTTGAAGAATTAAGTCTTAAAATATTTTCCTTCCCTGAATTATATCCTCTGGTAATTTTGTATTCTCTATGAAGCAAACATGGCTGTGTTTGAAAGAAATGGAAAAATAATTTTTTCACTCTTTGTATTTTGGTGACTGTTTATGGCATAGTTTTCCTATGGCAAAAGTGTATTTTATTTTCATGGAGATCAATTTCTGGCTGCAAATTATTTCATCAACCGATGTTTCCTTTTGAAGTGTAAATTAAAGGTGGATGCATGCTGGAAAACACTACCTGAATAAATAACTGGCAGTATACTGGTATATAATCAAGCATATGCAGTGAGGAACTTGAGGGTCATAATGAGAAATAATGGAAGAATTCACAGAAATCAAAGCAGCAATGCTTTTCTACATACCCACTGACTTATTTCATGTGGAAGAAAATGACACTTCCTAACAGAAGAGAGTAAGTACTTTTTATTGTATTCAGGCAGACTTATTGCTAGCTAATGGCTTTAGACTGACATTTATTAGTAAGGTGTGAAGGAAAAATAATAATGTGCTACCTCAAAAGCTGAAGTCCATATTCTCAAAGTTGCTGCTGGGGATGGAGGAGTCTCAGGTGGTTCTAGACAAATGCTTGTGCCGCTCTGCGTTTCTCCAGAGCCTCCACAGGGCACCAGGCTGCTGCGGAAGGTAGACTTTGCTCAAACTCATAGGAGCACACTGATTGAAGTCAGGGGCAGCTAATTTGCTTTTCACATCCTAAAGTCTCTACAGAGCATAAACCTTTTTTCCTAAGTCATATTTCATTTCAGTATTTCACAGCAGCTTTATAATATGTGAACAAATTCCCTTGCTGCATGTGATAAATCTAAATTGCTTTGCTTAAAAAGGTAATTAATTTAGAGTTTTCCTTTCAATTTTCACACCATATGAACATGAATAAAGCTTTTCATGGTGTATAAATTTATGTACAGTGATTACCCAAATGAATGGCAGAAACAGCTGCATCTTAAATCTTTACACTGAATATTCTGACTTACTTGAAGCTAAATTGCAGATTCTGGTTCAATTTCACACATTTGTTTAAATATCATTTTAGGGAAACAATAGCAGGACATATAAAAAATGCTATAAATATTAGAGGAAAAAGAGCTTCCATGTGTTATTTCCAAATATACAGAAGGGTTTTCACTATACAATTTTGTTTAGTAAATGTGGGGCTTTGATGGAGGTAAGGTTATTTGATTATTTAACATTATTCCATATTAAGTTATGTGTAGATACAATTCTAATTCAATTATTTGTGTAATAGTCCAGAAGTAAAACATACCTGACCTTCTACATGGTGGGTGAGAAAGCTATTGTTTGATATTAAATTTTGTCATTGAAAAAATGAGAATATTTTAACACAAAATCTTAATGAAAACAATGTAGACATAATGTAGAGGCTGCCATCATTAAAATATCATGCTTTTTTTCTTACATTAAACACAATCCTAATCTAAGTTGGCAAAGCAGATGACAATGGCATTCTAAATAATTTTTTTAAACTGTTAATTTCAGAAAAATAATCTCTATTGCTATAAATAAAGGAGCTACTGTTAACACAACAGTATGAAATTAAAAGGAAAATTGTAAGATTTCCTCTTTTCTTCTCTCGGAGTAGTGTTTACTTTAGATCTTGAACCTTGTTTGAACAAATGCAGGCTTGATGGTAGCATATTTTGACTTGAGGCAAAGTCTGAGCATCTGTGCTGGAACCAAAATATTCTTGCCCAGTCTTGCTGGAGGACAACTATTTTTATTTCAGTTTCTATACAGAACCACCCTGAAAAAGCTTCAGGGAAAAAGACACCATTGTCAGGAACAGAATGAACTCGGAGCCCTACATGGCTCTTTTTGTGCCTTGAGAAAGAAATGGAATTTGAGGGACATCCCCTGAATAGCAATATTGGAGGCCAAGGGTACCCATTTACTACCTGAGATCTTGCTTCAATCTCAGGTTTATGTTCTCTTGAGCTGAAATGAAGGACATGGTGAAATATTTTCACTGAGTTCACTGACTAGTAAGCAGAGTTACAGGGAAATGAGGATTTCTGTATTTGAGCTCCTTTAAGAAAGCCTTTTTATAGGATCTTAATGGCAAGCGATTTTTCTTTTTTCTTTCCACCCTTTTTCCTTTGCCCCACTTTTTTTCCCTTTCCGCCCTTCATTTTTCCTCTCTTTCCTCCTTTATTCCATTTTCCTTTTTATTCCTGTTTGTTCCCTTCTCTTTTCTTTTTTTCTAGTTTTCTTTCCCACACCATCAGCACCACTTTCTGGCAGAGCAGTCCTTTTGATATCATATGAAGACTCCCGCACTGAAAGCAGAAAGCAAGTCTTCTTCTTAGAAGTGGAGAACTGTCCTTTGTGGGCAGAGCATGTCCAATGTGTCGTGCAATTGCCTAAGAAGAAAAAGAGGTAGAGAGAGACAAGAAAGTATAGGTTCATTAAAAGACAAAAAAAAAAAAAAAAAAAAAAAAAAAAAAAGCAGAATTTATTCCAGAGCCATAAACTGAAGGAGAGCTAGACTTGGTGCTGGGAACTCACCCATGACACTAAAGCTGTCTGAAGCTGATGCAGGCTTCAGGAGCTCATCCACGTTTGTGCTAGGTGGTGCAAGGCCTAGTAGTTGATTCAGTAGTTAAGTGATTGAGTAGTTAAGTTCACTCTCGTGACCTAGAGATGAACTCCTGATTCAAAGGAGCCCAATTCACATTTGGGTAAGGTGATTATAATAATATCCTGGAAATGGAGAAAAATATTTCTTTTTGTTGTCTCTTCTGTTCCTAATTTTTAAGCTATAGCAAATATATTACTTTTCTTGAGAAAGAGGCAAAATAGTCAATGTCCAAGACCCTGAGAATAAATGATAATTCTCTCTCAGATCTCATACAGCTAGAAGATGTAAGACTTAACAGAAAAAAAAAAAACTGAAAGAGAGGTTATCATCCTCATTTCCATATCAACACCTGGATATATTTCCATTCCAGAGAACTGTTGTGAAGGATACTTATCAAGAAGTTCATTTTAGTTTGAGTAAAACACTGAGCTGGGCTTATGTCTACTTTTGGACTTCAACAGTTTGTTAGCTTGCTTATAACATCTCTCACTGCAATGAGAGATATTTTTTTAGACATTTTTGTGAGCCTTGCTAGTCCATTGAAAAAAAAGCCTTATACCAGCCATTACCTCATGGAGTGGTAGAGAAAAGATACCTTTAAAAATGTTGAATGAGAAAAGAAGAAAGAGACTATATCTGGACATGGTGAGAATTGAATTAAAGAATCTAAAATTAATCACAGACATGGAGAATTATGGAAGATGGATTGAGTTCAGTGGATTTGATGAAGCTTGTTACTGCCGCTCATGCACAGATTATATTATTTTAAAGACAGAATCTCAGAAAATGTGTTTTTAGAATTTTTCGTCTACTTTAGGTGAGAAATAAATCAGATCCCTCAAACTTCATCTTTCCTCGGAAACACCAATATTTTTTACACATACCTCATTTATTGCAAATGAGCACAGACGAAAGTGTAACAGGAAGGGGTGTCTGTAGGCAAACAAAGACCTCCTGATCTGTAACAGCAAAAAATGTCAGGGACATTTCATGTTTAAATGTTGGTAGGATTCTCAGACTAAGTTACCAACACAGCCTGGGTGTAATATTAGCAATTACCTTACTCACTTAATACTTTTGGAGTAGCACCAGCCATACACTTATTTAGGCAATCTTGCCAATATAATTTAATTCCTAATAAATACGAGAGTACTCAATAAATTCACAGGGCCAAAGTCATCAGAGAGCAGTAGGGTACACCATGAAATAATTTCACAATTAAGAAAGGATAGCTTTTCTTTGAAATGAAATTATTCTGTAAATGAAAGTTACTCTTACAAGAGATGGGTCAATAGCCAAGATTTCATAGGAGCAGCCCTTTATGTAGAGTTCCTCACGCAAACCTGTGCAGCCTGTCCAGCATTCCTCATTATTTCCCAGAAGGCAGCAGGGAGCCCTGGTTATTTATTGGCTCAAATTATTCATCACCTTGGTTGTACATGGCTAGGTTCCCCCTGGGTGCCATAATACTATTCAAGTATGGCCCTGAGGTATCTGGTAAAAGAATTAATTATTATTTCTCCTGCAATGCTTGAATGCCCAGATTATGAGGATTGGTAGTATCTCACCTGTTGAGTGTAAAGACAAGTGAAATTTGAAATTGCTGTTTGAAAATCGCTATAATGCAGAAATTTAAAACCTAAAATAAAAACAAAATTTTAAAACAAAATCAGAATTCCCCTAATGAAAAATTTGCTCTTTGCCAAAATGGTGATTTCTACAGAAAAAGTATTCTTTGTTTTATCAGTTTTGGTGTTTTGCTTTGAAAACACGAGCTATCATTGCATTTTTAATCATTTTGTTGTCTCTCCAAAGCTTAATCTAGATTTTCTGCCAGTGAAAATTCTAAATTCTCATTTGAAATTCCTTTACCAAAGCAAATCTACAGTCACTGTGGGCAAAATACAAATGAACTATTGCTACTTTTATTTTGTAGACCACTTAAGTAATTCTAATAAGATAAAAAGAGTGGATGACCATAAAGCTTGCTTTGCCTCTTTCCCATGTCTTTTTTTATGATGGCATAGGAAGCTAAAAATTCTATTTGACAAGAGAAAAAACAAACAAACAAAACAACATTTAAAAAAAGAAAAAAAAAACCCAAAACCTAACAAACAAAAACAAACCCTGTAAGTAGGCTATTCTCAAAAAAATCTTCAAAACTAAAATGAACTTAAATGCAGAACATCAAGTTTATATAACCAAAGTCAAGAAAAGTCAAGAAATCCACAAAGTTTTCGACAATTACCAGTTATAAAAACTCCATTCCTAATCCTGCTTCCTTGTTAAATGTGAAGCTTAATAGATTATTGATTTTGCTGTAAAACCTAGACCATAAAATATACAAGATATGCGCAGAGGTAGCATCAAGGTTGCTCTTGTAGCATTAACTTTTATGTTTCCTGACTCTCTGGATTTTAACTACAACCCGAAATATTGCAGTTTTATATTAGCAGTTCATGTAGCTCTTACTAAAATAAATTGCACCTCACCTTTGGTATTTACCAACAGACTAGAAAAGTAAGACAATGGTCTTTTTACTCCAAATTTGTTGTGACAGTCATGACAAACATATGGATAATAACAGTCTTAGAAGCAGGATGCTTATCTGTTTTACTAGTTCAGAAAGGTCTGATTGATGTGAAAGACCAAGGTCTCTCTAAAGATAATTTAGCCATTTCCATACAGTTTACGCTTGTGTTAGCTGTATCCTGCAAGGGCACTCCCAGGGGGATTTTCTCTGACCTTCCCTCCAAAAGGTAACGTGTAAGAGATTCCTAAAGGAACCATCATCTAACAAGACTAATGATAGCTTCCATGCCTATTATCATTCAGTGAGAGTGAAAGAGACTTTAAAAATGCAGTACCACATTCCTCCCTTGATGTTTCTCATGATCTATTAAGGTATTAGATGCCAGATAAATTAATCATTAAAAACTTACAGTTAAGTCTTTACAAATAATAACCAGGTGTACTTTGATTATTTTTTATCTCACTATATATATTTATATATTTCTGTCACTAAGCACAAGTGATACAAGACAATTTGTTTATTAATGAGTAATGGCTAGCTACAGTTCAGAAAAAGACCTATATTCTTCAGCTTCGCAGTGCATTAGAAAGTTAGGAGGATTACAGAAAACCATCCATTCTTCTTTTCTGAAGTAGCTCATGGTTTGTCATTGAACTATTCTTTCATGCTATTTTAGGGAGTGTGAGCTATTGTGCTGACTGTTTATTAGTGCATGTAACCTGCCACTTAATTTAGATTTTCCTGATCAATAGTACTTTGCTTAAAAGTTTCTCCAGTACAGTTACTACACAGAATTTTTTTGGGAACTAATTTTTATTGAAACAGTCTTCTCTAGCTTAGCTTCTTTTTTAGTATAAAAGAGACGATCTGCATTTATGTTTAAACTGTTGTCACCATAATATGATGATGGACATATTTTTCCCTGTTATCCAATGTATTTTTTTAATAAAGTAAAAGCTCTTTCAGAGCAGTGATGACTTGTTGAATTTCACTGTTGTCATAAAGATCTACTTATTTTCTTCAGCGTTTGCATTCAGCTAGTCCCATGGGGACCACGTGCCTGCATTTCTCCAGCGACCATGTTGTGTTCTAGAGATTTAAAACTTTTACTTTAAAACAGGAAATGATTGACCTGTATGATTGGAGCTTGTTTCCTGATGTGAGCTAGTTCAGCTCTATTTCTAGATCCCTAGGTAAGCATGCATTTGCACTGAATATGGATAATTCTTGCTGTTTCTCCACTGGAATATGACAAATACAGATACATTCAACAAAGTAACTTTAAATGCATTTTCAAATGCTGAAAATGTATTCCAAAACTGTTGTTTGTATTTTATTTTATTTCATAAACCAGTGAATTTATATTTTTCAGTATGATGCCTTAAAATCTGCCTGGTTTTATTTTATCAAAAGTCTTGATTGTTATCATGGATATTTGGAAAAGTTGCACCAGAACCTAGACTGTTCATTTAATCAATGGCACAAGATCTCTCAGGTATAATAATTTCTCAGTATATAATAATAATAATTATTATTATTATTAATAATAATAATATCACAGAGGTATTTGTGACCTCATGGATATTTCTAGTGGATCTATGCCTGCCACAGGTTTAAGAACATTTACGACAATCCCTGCTAAACAGTAAGATGGACTGGTGGCAAAGGCAGTAAAAGCACAGCTTATTTTGGAAGTGGTTGCTCAGCGTGGAAGTTAGGCAGAGAAGTGAGCTCATGTGGAAAATGTCTTTTACCACAAAACTAATTTTTCCCCTAATCCACTGATCTGAAACATACAGGAACATGCATAATATGTAAGGAGCTGTAGTGTGCATGGCATCCTGGAGAATATTCAGGAAGAAGAGATACACTTCCTTGATCTCCTGCATCCATAGTCAGACAGCATGCCAGGTGCTCTGCTGTGCATGCCTGTATCAGCCAGCAGATCCTGTGTGTTTGGTGCTCGGTCCTGCGGCTGTGCCAAAGTTCTCCTCTGCTTTCCTTAAAACTGAGCAGAACACTCTCCTAATGGCTCTGGCAGAGACAGTGCTAAATGCACACCTATGCCCCAGGTATCTACCTCTGTGATGGTAAGTGACATCTAACAGTAGCTTCCCTTTCTGAAGGCTGCACAACTTAAATGGAAAAGAAAATGGAGAGATCAAATGAAGAGAAGTGAATCAATTAATAATTAATTTAAATAACTGTAGTTCCCTGCCCCCCCACAGTTATTTGAAAAATAACTTTATTTTCACATCTTCTTTGGCAAGATTAGTCATGATTTCTGGGCATAATCCATAACCTGCTGAATTAACAGGATTAATACACCTGACACCTGAAATCCAAAAAGATGGTTTTTAGTGATGGAAATTTGAAGTGATAAGCAAACCTGTGAGGGTTGGGTTCTGATCTGTATGCTCATTAAAATAACTTTAGATTTTACTTTTCTGGTTTATTTGAAACATTTTGCTGTTTCTTTCAAGGGTTCACACTTCCACCCCACAGTAGGAGTGCCAGTAGGAGATTCTCAGTGTTACAGCAGTGCAAAAAAGAGCTTACAAAACAAACAAACAAACAAACCCCACA
>VZRQ01003130.1:241426-262880 GCA_013397975.1 Machaerirhynchus nigripectus | reverse complement strand
TCCATCCATCCATCATTTTTCCATAGAGCTACAAGCAGTTTACAGGAGACAGTCAAGTCCTGTTCACACTGAAGTCAGTGGCAAAAAAATGCATGTTGATGCTGGGGAAATAAGAAGTTGATTTGGAAGTATGTGTAGGAATGTAATTATTAAAAATAATTAAGAAATCCTTTACTCAAATGAAAAATCATCCAGGGCATTTCACTATCTGGAAGACTTGAGGTGACTAACATGAAGTTAGTAATCTAGAAATATTAGGCAAAAGTTAAAAGCCTCAAATTAAATGGTTCTGTAGAGACTGGTAACTCAAAAACTTTTCCAACTTTAGAAGAAATATTTCTCCTTGCCCTTAGTATAAATACGGCAGTTTTGAAAACAACAACAAATACTTTCAAAACCAAGAATTGCTGCTGAAATTCCTGTGTAGCCAACATGAAACTTGTTAATGTGTAATGTGGACATGATTTTTATGGAACAATATGCACCAAACATGCAACAGACCTCAAAGTATAACTGTTTGGGCACATGGAAACAGACAGAGTCAAAAATCGTGAGTTCATAGAAAAGAATTGTTTAAAGAGGATTTTGCGTCAAAGTTAACAGAATTGTCCGTAACTGTAGCTCTTAACATCTTAAATTAGGCGAAAGAAGGCATCGAGTTCTGTTATTGAATACACAGCCTAAAGTAAGGGACCAGTAACCCACAGCATCTCCTCCAGTGATGCAGCCCTGTGTCATTTGATCCTGAGGCTGGGAACTGTCTGCACTGAAACAGATGTGCCTGTGCATGTGAGAGAGAAGCAGGGGAAATTATGTAGAAGAGCAGTGGAGACACAGTTACAAACACAGAGCCTGTGTGTCACTGAGTGCTAAGTACTGGCTTGAAAGGAGGCTGCAACTGCAAATATGAAAACTCCTTTCTGTTGCTTGATTTTTGCTGTCTTGAGGAAATAGGTCTGGGTTCCTTTGGAAATAAACAGGAAGTCTTCCGAGACACTGCTGATGCATTTCTTCCTCCCAATAAACAGCCCACAGGGTCCTGAGTATTGGCTGAATGCTCAGCTGAAACGATTTAAACTAATTAATATTTACATTGTTTGATGACAATATGTCCCATTCAGCTTCTTATTTACATATATTAGATGTCTTCCCCATGTGCAATTAAACACTTCTCCTTTAAAATACATATTTTTCAATCTTTCTGTTGCTTTTCTTTTTATGTCGATACACTACAGATAGGATGCTTTGATACTTCTGGTGCATGGTTCAAGAAGAAAAGGGATGAAATATCAGCCCATATATCTTAAGACACCACGTTTTTGTCACATTTAGAACAGTAGATAGCAGTGGTGTCACAGCATGTGTTAACAATTAGCAGATGATTCATTTTAGTAGCAGCTTCGCTGTAAAGGCTTCACTATTTCTCAGCACAAGGACTGTGTCATTTGACTAATCTGCTTATTTTACTGTCCAAACCAATGCTTGCCCATTCTTTGAATTTCATGTTTACATTCAGAATCCTTTTGACTGCAGGTTTGGGAAGTACCAAATGCTTCTCCATCTGGGAAGGTCATTTTAATCCCCGAGATGGACTTGCTGACATGAAAACAACATCTTTGGAATCGCTGCCAACTCTGGGCTGGTCCTTTGCAAATGGCACTTCAGGCACGGGGCATGGGAAATAGACTTTTATTACCCACACATCCTATTTATAGAAATGAAAATAATTAGTAAAGCCTATTATTCGCTTGTTTAGTCTATTTATTAATGCTATTTTCCTCTTGTTTTTCACAAAGTAACTTTACACTGGGAAGCAGGATCCTTGAGTAGCTGCCTGCCATCAGAGCAGCTGATGTTAAGTTACATACAGGGATGCTGAGCCCAGCCTCTCCCAAAGGGAGTGATATATAGGCTCATATCTGACAACAACAGAAAATAAAAACAGGGCTGTATAACCACACAGAGCAGGAGGTTGCCTCAGGCAGCAAAATATAATGGGCTGCAAAATGTTAAGAGACTGTTTACTCACTGGCAGCCTATTGTGCTGCCCCAACACAAATCACTTCATCCAGATAAAATTGCACTGAAGTATGTAACCATATCTATGTGTAGCTGTAGGGAGCAGGTGAGGTGTCCCAGAGCAGCATTCTCTGCTTTTATCGCAATTAATTGTCTCTGCAGTTTTACCTAGAAGGCAACACTTTCAAAATTGTCTTGGGTAGAGGTATCCACATATTTTTTCCAGCTGGAGAATATGCTGGTTTTTTGCTGCAAGCAGGAAGACCACATATAGACTGTTTAGGGTGGAGCAAATTACAGCTGCTCCCAACTGATATGAGAACTCATGTTTTAAAGCCACAGCTCCCACCTCAGTTTGATCCAAGCAGCTCTGCTAGAATCAATACAGCACATGGAATGCTGGGATCTTGTCAGAGTGGTCTTATGCACCATCCATTCCTTGACTGTAGCCAGCACTCATGGCTAGGACAGCTGTAGGACCTAGAGAATATCCAGTGTTTGACAGGGCTGCTGATATGAACATACAGTGTTAGGTCTGAGATCAATAAATGGGTGAAGCTCACTATGGGGAAGGAACTGCTTTTAGAAGAGAGCTGCCTTAATCTAAAGTCTCGATAGAGTTGTGTCCATTTTATTTGAAGATGCTTGTCCCCATCTTCAATGTCTATACACCCTTGTTATCCATATATTCACATCAATATTTCCATCAATTTATCTCAACAAGTGGTACGAGGGTATGGACATTGCAGTCAATGCTTAATTTATGGAGCAGTAACTGTCCAAAATTGCCTATAGCTTCTTGGTTCACACCCCTCATTTTAGAGTTTTAAAAAATACATTAAAATCTGTAGCAATTTTATTAATAAGCCGAGGGTAAGATTTTAACTTTTTTCTCTTTTTTTTTTTTTAACCATACTTTTTCCTGTAGAAAATCTTTCATTTGAAGTTAGTTCAGCCTTCATACTCAGATATGCTTTATCTCACAGGGTGAAAATGTGAAAGGTAAAGCTGGGTTTGAAAAGGGCTTGTTATCAGCTACATAGTCAAAATTTTAATTTCCAGCACACAGAAGCCTGAATAAAATGAAAAGGCATTTCTACAACAATAAAAATAAGGAGAGCTTGACAAATGAGACAAAACTTTTCCATTAATATTTGGTTTAAAATGTACTTTATTTTATACATCAATGAATATGCTTTGTGTGTGCGCTGATTTACTGCAAACATTGGAAAATTGAATTTGAATGTCACAAATAGAAAACCAATTTCAGAAAGATATGCATAATTCCAGGCAGAAACAATCCTTTAAATCCACATGCAGAAGAAGTTTGTGCTGGAAACTCTAGGGGGCTCATCCAGACATTGGGAAAATGTCTGTACTATCCTAACTAACTAAAGTTTTGAACACGTGCATGCATATGTATTGACATTGGAAGAACCCACCAGTGTAAATTTCCCTACGCACCTTACACAAACCTACAATTTATAGTGTAAAACACAAGTCCTCTTTAATGTTTATTCTGTGGCCGAGAAAACAATTCATCAGTTATTTAAAAGCCTCGGTTCTTTCAGCATCAAACTGCCACAGGAAAGGTAAGATGTGAAGGAAAGAGCACCCTCCAAAGCAGCTGTGATAGACGAGATGAGTGCTGAGGCAAAAGAGATGTGAAACAGTCTCTGCTAGGTTCAAATCATCAGCTTGCTGTAGTGTTTAGCTCCAAATAGACATTTACTTTTTCATTAATTCTAAAGATCTAGGACTATACAACCATATCCTTCACTTTGTATTTAGTGATCCCATAATTTTTGTCATTTTCCATTTCTTTGTCATTACTAAAACCCCTCAAGGCTCTTCCTGTATTCTTGGATTCTGAAGTTTCAGGAAATCTTTGAAATCCTCTGGGGCCTGTGCTCTCTGACAAGGTATCATGGAGGCATCAAATGAAGGAAGGATAAGAAAAAATAAAGTGAAAAAAACAGGATTGAAAAAAAAAAAAAGTACATCAGCTTTCCTTCTTACCATGGGATGGATTTTTTAAATCTTGATACTGTTAGTCATAGTGCAGTAGGATACAATAAAAAAGCTCTGCTTTTTCTTCAAAAATGCCAAAGTGTAGTTTCACAAAGTAAAATTTTATAATCTGTAGGTATTAAATAAATTAATAATTTCCTTACTTGGAAACCATTTTTCAAATGCTTACAAGAGTTGGGATAGGAAGGCATTAAAAAACAATGAAGGATCAAAATTTAGATTAGAAAATTATATTCAGTCTATGATTATTATTATTATGATATTTAATTAGTGTATGTTAGAGTTACACTTCTTTTATTTTATGCATGTATATCGAACCTTTGAACAAGGAATGTCATAAAAACAAATATTAGGCTTATTCAAAGAAATGATGAAGCAGGTGATGTGACATCTGCTGAAATGAGTCTAGACTCAAATACTTCCACTGAGCAAAATATAAGCCATATAACAGAAGAATTAGGGCAAAATGCAGAATTATATTGGCAAAGGTAGAACAAAATACCATTTAAATTGTTTTTTAAGCTTTGAGTTTTTACAGCTCATGTAACACGCTGTAATACCCCTGTTCCCAGTATAAGTAAAGATGTGTTATCAACATTCACAGTCCTTGGCCCATAAAATGTAATGTATTTTTTAAATAGTAAATTATCTCATTGGAGAGCATTTTGAAAACTTCTTTTTCACTACCATAAGAATAACTGAGTGCACCATCCTATTCTACGTCACCTGAACCTTTGGCAAAGGCTCTCCTTCCCCACAGACATCATCAAATGATTCCACCTGTCTTCATTATTGCAGTAATAGTAACAAATGCTACTGGGACAAATCAGCATTCATTGAAATCATTGATCTGACATCTTGAATTATAACAGTAAATATTAAGTTACAGCTAAATTCCCTGCACATGGTCAAAAGGAAATCCCATCACTGTGTTTAACAGTTCAGTTTTACTGAGCAGAATGAAAACAATAGGCAACAGATACATATAAACTTCCCTGATATGTCTCAGCTCTTAAACATGAAGAGGTTAGCAACAAAATGGTATCTTGGCTTCTACTCAGCTGTTGTGTTGGAGCTAGAGTATTCTCCTTATTCTTCTCTGCTGTCAGACAATGCTGATAATTCTATGTGTAGTTTTTCCTTGAGAGTCTTGAACAAATTATATGACAGCTTTTTTTTTTCCCCTTCCTAACAGACTTCTCCTCTGAGACTTGAAGTGTAATTTCACTCATCATCTGCTGTCATGTTTCATTAGAAGTTACAGCTGAGTGTTTTCTGTGTTGTTTCATGGCACAGGAAAACTATGGGTTTGCATAATCTTTTACATTTAATAAGAATTGGAACACCTGTATGATTTTACTTGACTTTGGCCCTAGCTCAGTGGGAATGCTGAATGTTGTTTGTTGGCCTTCCAGAGTGAGAGTGGACCTGGGTCAGAGATGGGTTTGAGCACAGCTGTTCAAAATTCACTGTACTCTCTAAAACTGTGAATGCAAAGGCTTCAGGTGACTCCTGAGTAAATGCTCAAACCATGCTGGACCCATTTTTCTGGTAGTTCCTCATTTTCAAAGCTTGCAAGGAAAAAGTTTAGTGAGGATAACTAAATATCTAACAAGGGAATGAAACCGTTCAAGGGCAACAGAGCTTTACTTTTACTTTTGTTTTATTTCAAAATGGAAGTTCCCTGAACTCTTCCAAGGTTCATATTTAGTGTCTAGATTTCCATTTCATGTGTCTTCCTGAATTCTGCTTAGTTTAGCAACTGATATAACCAAGCCCATGTCCATATAAACATAAACAAAGTCACATGCAACAATGAGTGCCTTTACATTTTGCTTTTAGATGACTCTGGTCCTCTGTTTTCATAGAGAATTTCCCCTCAGACCTAGACTTGAGATAAATAAACAGTGTTAAAGATGTTCATTTTACTCATTCCAGTATAATAAAAATAATAACACCTCATTATTTTCTTTGGATGTTGATAACTGGATCCAGATCACATGCACTGTGAGTCTTTTGGTGACCACTTACTTTTTTTTTATTCATGCTAGCTTTTGGTTTTAATCTCCTTTCACTTGTTTCATGTTTTCTTCCTCTCCTTTTACTCCTGCCTACCAATTGCAATGGAAAAAGAGCACACATCAGCCAAGCCATTCAGGTAATAAACTTTTTCAAATTCTTTCCAGCAAAGTCTCTCAATTTTTTGCTTTGTATATATAATGGAATTTCAAAACTGAATTCTTTCCAAATATCAAATTTTTAAATGTCTAAATTGAGGCCAGATTAATTTTTGAATTCAGCTACTCATTTATGTTGGAAAACCTTCATCAAAATTTAATTTTATTGTTAATTAGAGGTGTAGAATATGTTCAGTACCTAAATTTTCAGTAGTTAAAGACCAAAGAAACAATTCCCAATCTTGCAGTTCTTGAAAAGGAAGCAGGAATATTTTCATTACTACAATGAGTATAGATTACATTTAAATGACTCAAATATAGCTACCTTCTTTTTTAAAATAATAATATGGTACTCCTAAATCTTGGCATTTTCAACTGCTGGTAAAAGCAGTAAGAGAAATTAAATCTTGGCTGTGCAAAAATATGTTGCATGTTTGTAGTTTTGCACAAGTCAAAAGGCCACCTGTGTTTGAGGGAAAGTGGGGGCAAGCCCATGGGGAATCAAAAGTCTTGAAAACTGGAATAAATGATGCAGTCAATGCTGTAGTGGGAGGCAACTGAAAACTATACTGACCTCAATGTTTAAAAATACATCAGTGTAGCAATCTACTTTTATAGGTAGCAAAGAAAAGGGAATTTGAAAATAAACCTTAAAACTGGCATAGTAAAAAATATATTTGAGGCAAACTAATTCAGAAGTGGAGAATAATGGTATTTCATTTGAATGAAATGAAATCTAGATGAGCAGCAGCATTACTGAGCTTTGAAACACAATATAAAATTATTTCTACTATAAATGGAGAAGAAAGAAAAATCAACTCAAAACCAGAAAAAAACAATGCTCATTCCTCTGTGTGCTACCTTACTAAACAGAACAATTTCAATTTAAAGATATCCAATTGGAAAAAACAAACCATCATCCTTGTAGACTTAGACAGTCAAAGAGCACAAAGAGGAAATCCTGGTTAATAGCCATATATAATATTTGTGTACAAATGAAAAGGTATACTATTAAGGCAGAAAGAGTCACTGGAAGGCCAAATGTAAATTGAGAAGCTGAAGACTGCAATTTAAACCCCTGGAGATATCTCCACAACAGACTCTGCAGGGAAGATGAAGGGATAGCCCTAAACTATATCAGCATATTGTTTGTTAATTGGCTGCCATGTGTGGCAAAATCTTTTTATTTTAATCCCATAGCAGATGCTGGTGAATATTCAGTATAAAGTAGAGAAGAGTTCATGTTAGCATTCCTAGAGCTGTGATTATAGCCCATAGAATCGTGGTTGTAAATGGCGTCTTGGGAAAATCTGTGTATAAAAGAAGAACTCCAGATTGAGAAAATAAATCATGATCAAATATTATATAATTTACACCATTTGCTAACTGAGAGAGAACATTAGGTCATTAGCCCATGTAAATAGAAGAACAAATGATCAAAAATTATATCCATGGGCATTTGAGCATTCAGCTTAATTTTGTATTTGATGTGATCAATACTGGGCAAAAATGCATCTTGACTTTTGCCTCTGAGTCCTTTTACCTGGTATGGTGGTATGAAGGAGAGAGGCAGTGCTATGTTACTAACAATGGTGATTTGTGTGCTGTGCCCACTCTGCTAGGCAAGCTACCAAGCTATGCCCCTACCTCTGCTCCAGCAAGCTGAGCAGCTGCCATTCTCACAGCCAGCACGAATAACTACTGCCACAACAGGCAACAAAAGCAACGCTGTGGCACCTGCTGCCTTGGCCAGCCGAGGCGATGGTCGGCTATCATTCAAGGCGGTGGCAATAGGGCCACATAAACCAAACACATGCTCTGGCTTACTCAGCTGCTGTCCTATCTAGCCACAGCCATGTGCCTGACAGACAGCTTTCCACTCCCAGTTCTGGCTCTCAGGAAGCATCATTTGAATATCTACCTCCTGAGAGGGAGAAAGGAAAAGAAAGGTGGTCTGTCCATGTGGCAGAGAGCACCTCCCAGGACTTCAGTGGGACTCCATCTATTTCTGCCACCTGAGCACTTTGTTCTCATATAATACCACAAAGACATGAAAAAAAGACCCTAATGGGCTTTTCAGGCACTGATATAACATTTATACCTACAGAGGTTATTGTCTCTTATGCAGTTCAATATCTTTCATAATTATTTCTTATGGAAACAGGGGGATAAGACTACAGAGTGTCCCACATTATGTCCTCACTTTCTCAGGATCAGTGGGATGTTTAGCACAACCCCCTGCAGGATGACAGCCCCTGTCCTGCATCCAAATCTTAGTCTTAGTAACTCTAAAAACCTGTGAAGTGAATACAACTAAATTCTTTCTGTTCTTGCTGTTATGTGGAAATAAGCTGAGCCTGAAGTCCAGCCAGCTTACCTGATATGTTGGCTAAGACATCTAGGATTTGTGTCTCTCTGTCACCAAGCTGAGTGTTTGGGTACCCAAGAATCCTGGTTCACACCCTGAGAAGCCATTTCCTCTTTGTCCTGGGAGGGGCTGAAAACTATAACTGAGACTAAATGTTCAGAACAAAGTATTTTGATTATGTAAATATTAGTCATTTTTGGATTTTTCTCTCCATGGAAAATTTCCAGGGAGTTTCTATATCCAAATTTAGGTGGATGAGTGTTACTCTTTGCACAGAATCTTTTTCTGAATATGATATCTGCTTTTTGATCAGGCCCTGCAAGGGCTAGTTCCAAGGCATATCCTGGAACAGGATTCCAATCAGATGAGATGGTTGTTACACTCTGAAGGATGGTTTTGAGGATGTGTACTAGTTTGAAAACAAACCAGTGAGAGATCACAAGTCAGAATTATAATTCAATAGGAAAATTAAAATAAGTGCAAAAGTACAAGAACACTGACAGGGTCAGAATACAACCTGGCACCCTGTTAGTCAGGGTGGTGGTGGCAGTCCAGGTGAAGTGGTCCTGCTGAAGCAGTGATCCTGTTGAAGGGTCTGGTCTTCACCTGAAGGTCCAGTGGTAGCTCTTGTCCTCTGGGAATCCAGTAGATAGGGCTGAGTGTGCTGTTCCAAACCCCAGATTATATCCAGGTGGGAATGCTTGGCTCCTCCCCCTGGGCGGAGCATCTCACAATGGGCTGATGTCGTTCTATGAGTCATGCAGTGGGTCCTTGACTGCCCATTAAACAGAGACAGCTCCCGGAGGGAGTTATCAGGGGTGAGTCATGGTAGGGGATAACGAGCGCTGCCCCACCTGTTTTAACAGCTTGTGAAGATGCTAATAGAATACATACTATTGGTTATATATTACATTGTAACCTAAGACATTATGAAAAACTATTCTTTTTCCAGTCCTTAAAGTTTAAATTAGTCTTTATGGTACAGCTGACTGATTTTGTGATACATTTTCCACCACCTGAGTGCTTTCCTCTAACATTCAAGACTGCAAAATTCAGCGGAAATGTTTTGACACGTGCTAAATATATATATTTAAAATAGGGTAAAGTTGCTCTGGTTTCTCTTCTTGGCACCTTCTGCCTCACTTAAGCCCATTTATAATCTGAATTATTTCTGCAGGAACCTACGTTGCTCTGCTTCACAGAGCAACTCTCTATGCTACCTTCCACCATGGAGTAATTTGTACGTGGTGATATTCACGTGGCACTTGTGTTATTTTTGCATCTAAATTCACATTGTATTTTTGTTCTCTATGTATAGCTTGATTTTCCTTTCATATTCAGTTTCTCCCCACATATTTATCCATACTTAATTCTACTTTTCAGTTCTTTTTTAAAAATACATAGTGAACATATCAGATTAAAAAGCAAGCATTTACCATTACTTGGTATAAATGCAGTCCTGTGGTACATATTTAGTCTAAATTTAGGAAATACTGTGGTAAAAGCAATGCCACAGAAGGGTATTTGTTTACCTTTCAGAGGCGCCCTGGTTATTTAAGTAAAATTAAGTTAGATTCTTTTTTATAGGTTTTTGTCCATCACTGGAAAATAGTGTTGGCACTAGCAAAATTAACAAAACCCACACATTTTCCACTATGCTTTAGAAAGAAGTTTTAACCCACATTAAGAAACAACATGACACATTCTTTGATCGTGTTTCAGCTTGGGTGGATTGTTTTCACAGCTATGGAAAGGGAAATTGTTAGAAATATGGGTAATATGTCTAGGCTAAAATGAAAATAATTTGATACATGATCAATTTATAACTAATATTTTTTCTTGTGGAAAAATATCTTTTGGACTTTTAATTCAATATACACTTTGTGAACACTGTTTGCCTGTCAAAATTTTCAAAGGGTGTCATTAACTGGTGAACTGAAGCTGGTCGAATTATTTGCTTAGCAACATTTGGCTAACAAATAATTTCCATACCAGCCATGTTTTCTGGAAACAATCTTCCTCTAGCATTTGCCAAAATAATTTCAGTTGATAATTTTGGAAAGTTTTCCAAGTTTGTTTCCCTTAGTGCTAAATTCCTTACAACTCTTATGTGACTGATCACTTCAGATACATAAAATTGTTTCTGACATATAATTTTAACTGCATTTTTCTCTTAATATCTGTTTATTGAGGGAGTTTAAAAGTAACACATATTCCAGTCTTTTTCTTTAATGAGTTTTTAGTTGAGCAATATATTGGTATAAAATATGAGTTTTATGATTTGCAACATTTTAGCCCAGCAATGAAGAGACAAAAAAAAAACAAACACACACTAGTGGCTCAGCTGAAAAGAAATTACAGTAATCCAGTTAATTCAGATCAGAAACATACTACCAATATTTTTTTTCTTGGGTTTATAAGCACAACTACACTTTTCAATGAACATGATCAGGTGAACAAGATTCTTATTTCTATGATTTCTCTCCTATTTTAACTAGAAAAATTTGATTATTTTTGGATCTGAGAGAAAGGAGAGAAAAGTTACTGATCTTTCATTTTTGAATGCATAAAAATATCATCTTTTTCTCTACTTTTACTCATTTTTATTTGCTTTTAAAAGACCAATAAAATAGAGTAAAAATATTACAATTTTACAACTAAGTTTAAAATGCAGAATATTGCATTTTAAGTCAGCAATATTTTCTTTGTTTCCAGCAAACTCTGCAACAGAACTTGTTAACATTTGCCTTCTTTACATGGGTGATATGACTATAACCTCTTTCTCCTTAAAGCTATCTGTAGAAGACTCTATAATACCCAAAATATACGTGCCTTGGAGAGGAGATATCCCTGCCTGACATAGAGCCTGGACTGAAGAAGGTTTCCTGTATCAGAGGAGATGGAGTCAGGCACTGGACTTGTAAATATTTAACTGTCTCTCTACTTGCAGAACCTGCTCTGTTGCTTAAAGACAAGCATTTATTACAGTATGAAAGAACATAGGAATGGCCTTGATGAGTAAGAGCAGAAATCCACTCAGTTTTGTGACAGTGACCAGTAAGGAACACATCTGAGAATGGCAGAAGTACAAAACAACCTTTCTCTGATAGTCTTTCTAGTTCCCAACCTGCAAGATATCTGGAACCATAAGTGTATCAGGCTCATGTCATTTAATAACCCTCAACAGAGTTTTATTCTTTGATTTTGTCTATCTTTTTGATCTCAGTTATATTTTTTTGCCTGTGATTTTTCCTTAGGAACAAGAACTTCCTTTGGTTTTCTTTATACGTGCTATCTTATCATTTCATTTGGTGTCTTCCACATCCTGAGCTATGTGAAACACTGAATAATTGTTTCCCGTTCATCTTCTCTCTGGCATTCAGGATATTGTATTCTTCTTTTGTATGTATTGCCCACTCAGTTGAGTCATTTCCAGACTGATCTGTTCTGGTCTATTTAATTTCTTCTTATCTCCTTGTCATCCCTTTCATCCTTCTCTGTACTGTTTTTACAGTATCCTGTTTGATATGGTGCAGCCACAACTCCAAGAAGCATTAAATACTTTTTTTGCTTAGTTGACTATTCCTTCTTCATAACACTAAGTCTTAGTACCCTGCGCTTTTTTTTGACCATTGAGGAATACTGAGGTGATGAAGTCAGAAAACTATCTGTAGTGACTACAAGGTCAAGACTATAGCAGAGTGAAAGCATCTCATTTATAGTCCATTGTCTCATCTCTGGCTGAATGCTTACAGTTAGTTTTCCATTAGTGCATTATTTTGCATTGAACTGACACTGAATTTAATCTGCCATTTCATCACCTGCTCATTCAGCAGTTTCCATCAATTCTCTTAGCTCTCACTGCTGCACTGACTCTCTGGGCACTGACAAGAGTTCACAGAACTTGCTGTACAGATAGACCAGAAGTCTTTTCAAAAAAGGTGCCTTGACAGGAGCTAATGATGTCTTTGGCTGTAGCTCCCAACTTCCATGCCCACTTTGATTTTGGCTTGATCCAAAGAATGCATCTATCACAATATTAACCATGACAAGGTACTGGTAAGTGTAGTTTTTAAAATATATTCATGTATTAATAACATCAAACTATGGGTAAATAATATCAAAATTTTCTGGTGGAAACATGGCTTTTAGATTAGGGGACTGGAATGTGAGCAAGAATGGAGGGACGGGTTGGTGGGTGAATTCCAGTGATCTTGAAGGCCAGGAGAGCTCATGTGGGAGAAAGTTCTTGCAACTACCCCAGGCAGAGAAATGTTTAACTTGGTGTTTGCGTGGCTTAGATACTAAAGTCACTGACAAGACTGAAAGGCACAGGAAAGCAGGCTTCACTAACTCTGGTGGTCATTATGCTATTTATCAAACAGGGATATTGTTGAATTACTTAGTGTTTGCCTAATATATTGAAATGTAGAAATTATACTTGAAGGTTGCATACATTGTTATAATAGTAATGAGTTTTTGAATATTTTAATGTCAGGAAAATTTTTATGATGGGGGGGTGTGTTTCATAAATACTTAAACCTAAGGAGTTTAATAATCTAGAAATCTTAATTTTCCACCTCCTTTTTCAGAGCAAAAATTGAAACCAACAGCAAAAGTGCCCTCACCTTATCTGGGCTGACTGTGAAAGAATTTGTAACATATTGTTGTCAGAGCATTGTGACCAGCATTGAAATAAGTGTGCCTGCTTGATCCTCCTGTGTGTGTCCCTAATCTTGATGGTAAGATTGAACAGCTGCTGTGTACCTGTCAGCAGTGTGTGTTTGCCACAGTAAAGCAATCTTTCTTTTCTTGCACTTTCCTCTGCTGGAATGAAGCCAACCAAGTTCTGTGGAAAGAAATAGGAAGAAATTAAAATATGTAAATCAGCACATAGCAAGAGGGGTTACTATGTGAGTAAGCTCCTGACATCCTTCTCTAGCACTGGTCTCTCACTGTATCAGTAAAAAATGAGCACTGGGCAGTGGAAGTTTGTATTCTTGCAGTAGGAACTCCACATTGCCCTGACTAACCCTGTGGTGACAAGCAATGTCTCAGTCTTCAGAAAACAGCTCAAAGACTTTGAGATAGAGACCTTAAGTCCTGTAAAAATATTCTAGATCCTTGTAGGGAAAAAGTAAGATTCTAATAATTGTAGATTCACTGGATCAAGGAAAGAGAAAAACTCGAACCCCTTCACTGCAGATGACAAGGTGACAAGAACAACACTTCTTAAATTGACTGTCTACCCATTATAAAGGCACAGCTAGCACAAGTCTGAAAAGAGGAAAATAGTACATATTCCATGCTGTAAAGCACGTTTCCTCTGTGTAAAATTTTTGAAACTAAAGCAAAAGTTATTATCGTTTTTATCTTTGGAAGATACAACTTCAAGGAAAAACATATCTATAATGGAAAAGCACTAGTAAAGAAGACCTGGAAGTAGTCTAACTGAAGCAGTTCAGAACTCCAACATGTGTTGAAAAATGCTTTATAGTGAGAAATAAACAGCTCACACAAGCATACATGGCAGTAAGAATACCTTGCAATTCTCTGCAGTTAGAGCATATGGGTGGGAGATCAGACACTGTCATTCAAATGCCTGTGTGGGAGATCTGAATCTCTGTTTTTTTCACCCAGCTGAGGTCTGTAAGCACTTCATGCTGCACGGAATTCTGAGGCTGCTGTCTTGTTGTAGCCATACAAAATGCTGAACAGCACGATGATGCTTGGCATCATGATGTGAATTCTAATCCGTTCAGGTAAAGGGGAAATGAAATGCTTAGAGTGCTTACAACTGGGGCAAAGTTCAATGAGATTAAGTCTCTCCCTTCCTTCACTTTTGGTACTTGTATTTTCACTTAATTTATATTCTTCATTTTCATTAAATTATTCAATATATTTGGCTTTAATTTATAGACAACGATGAGATAAAATGAAATATTTTAACATCTTGACTTTTTCTAAAAATTGTTTTCTTTGGCTCTAGTTATCAGGATAGCAAGAAGAGTGAGCCACAAAATCAGCAGTGCAAATCAGGGTAACCAGATAACATGTTATCTACGGGAATGTAAATATGAACAGCTACTGCAAGACTGGAAGGGGTTATGCTCTCATCCACTACAGGTGACAGTGCACACTGATACCAAAGGTCCTGCATCCCTAAGAACTGCAAGGTTAGAAAATGACTTTGGAAACTTTGGAAGAGTTTTAAGAAAGAAATAGAGAAACTAATGATTTGCATGAGTACAAAGATAGGAAAAAACCAGACAATCATGAGCATCAGTTGTGATGGCAGTTAAGGACCCCTGAACCGCGGTCCAGGGGAACCCAGTCCAGCATGTAGGGCAAACAGTATGGATTGTATCTGATCACAATGATAGTTAATCACACTGGAAAATGATCAGACGCAACCATGAGAGCATCGGACTAACCATAAAAAAAAGGCTAATGCAGTCATGAGTCTAACTCAGCATGTGGTGAAAAAATTGAGCACAAGACAGAAAAGAGCATAAAATTAAGAAGCTTTGTATTGACTGGTATTACTCCTAACTTCACTCAAGTTGGGGCTTGGTGGAGGACACAGAATCAAGTCAAAAGAGAAAAGGACCATTTATTGCTTCAGCACCTGTCTGCAGTACGTAGAAATACCTATCAGGGGGATGTCAGTTCGAGCTGATATTTTCATAATGTAACAAAATAGATAACTACATCTAAAGTAACTCTACTCTGGATTTCATTGCATAGATATCATAGATTCATTTACTAGATATTTGTGGTTGTTTGAAGGAGAAGTGATCTTGAAATCATTATACTGAGGCAAAAAAGAAATTACCTTATAGGAACTAAGAATAAGATACAAGAAGGCACGAAGTGTCATTTCAGTAAACACAAAAGATACCTTTCCATTGAAAGGTGCCTCAAAGAAAAGACAGTCTCAAAGACATAGGCTCCCAGTCTACCAGTCGGGAAGAACTGTTAAACAAAAGTTTGGAAAGTTGGCACACTATGCAGGCAACTACCTGGATCAGGCTCATGGGGAATATCTGAAGGCAGGAAGAATGCCTGAACCCCCATTTTCCTCCTGGATTCCCACAACTGTTTCTTTGTCATTTATTAGGCAATTCTATCCATTCCAAAATTAACATCATATCTTAAGATAAACAGTGAGGAGAAGCTCATTTCTCCAGAATCTTTAACAAATATAACAGTGGCATTTTCCTATCAAGGAGATGACTTGGTCTAGGCAAGTCTCCTCTAGGTTAATAGGCTCAGAAAACTCTGTTTTACAGGATGCTGCCAGAACTCCTCGATGCAGGAGAAAGGACTCTCCTCCACATTAGCACGCTAAAATGAATGCCAGAGTTGGACATGAGTGGATAATTTATGCAATTACTCTGTGGCATATTGACTAGACACCTGTTAGGTAAGGTAAAAAAAGTATTCCTATAAACTGATCCCTAGTTTATACTCTGCTGTTGTAGATTTGTTTTTTTTAATTATTTTTAATTTTTCATTTTTATTTTAAATTAAGCAGTTGTAGGATTGCAAGTTTGAGCACTGTCCACCAGAACCCAGGCTTCCTCTGCTTTCTAAGGAGCTGAATGTTGCAGGTGAATATTTAAGAACACTACCTAATATTTAAGAACACTACCTAGAGGTGGGACCAGCACAGAGTCCCTTCCCTGTCTGCCCATCTCTTACAAATCCAAATCTAGAAATTAATTTGGTTAAAATGGTCACATGCCAGCACCACGTTTGGCATGCTATTGAAAACTGGTATAGAAACCTGGTTTTAAGGGTTACTGGAAAACTTACATAGAGGAATGATTACAATATATTCTACTGGCTGTAAACCAGACTCCGTTATTAATGCTAAAAGGAAAGTTGCAGAGTCACTGCAACCAGTTGATGGCAATGCAGAAATATTATTCTGGGAAATGGGGAAAAAAAAACTACCTAAATGCTCAAGTTTTTATTAGCTCAGGAGAAAAGAGAGTAAAAAATGCAGTGGGTGAGTCTGAAACCAGGCAAGTTCAGACGAAGTGGCAGTGCTTCCAAAAATTGCTTTCTTAATTATGGGGAAAACTATGAAGTCAGATCTCTCCTTCACTTGGAGCCTGGACACGTGCTAGGAGGTATGCTGTAGATAAAGCTGGGCCGAGTGCAGCACTGCACAATGCATATCTGGGGATGTTCTGAGCAGAACCAAGAGCTTCAGTATAGGCATTAAGCAGTGAAGATGTTTTGTTTGTGAACAGCTTTACAGGGAAGACAAAATAAATATTTTTCTGGGCATTCATGGTAGATCAGCTTTTGCACCCACAGAAATCTTTGGGCATCAAGATTCTAAGTAGGCTTTGTGTTACTGCATTCTCTGGTTTCATGCATTTACATTGTCCCAGTGTTGTGTATGGGGTGCCACAGTGACATTTGGAAACTTTCTGGATAAAACTATGTAGCATCAGAACAGTGGTTTACTTTTATAAATTATTTTGGAGGGTCCAGATCATGGAAACAGAAATAGCAGACAGTGCAAATCAATTTTGGCTTTTGCCATCACTTATTTGTTAGTATTGACATATTGAGCTAATTCCACTCTTCTGAAGCCGCACATCATGCTACAAAAACACCTGGATCCACATCCAGGCTCTCTGTTCTCTAAGAAGCCAGGTAGCTGGTAAATCTCTTGCTGTAGGATCTAGGCCTTAACACTCCATATCATCCCTGCCAGGTAATTTGTGCACTGGCATGTAGCAGCAGTTAAATGAAAAAACCTTTAAGCAATCCTCTAGAGTTGAAGGTGAAGCGCCTGTTGCACAGAAGGCAAAACTGAGAAATGAAAAATAAAAATGTCACTGCAGAACAAGTAGATGAAATCCATAATTATTTCTATTTTAAGAAGCGTTAAAGGAAAATTCTGCTGAGGGAATAAGCAGAATGACATCAGAAGCTGTGCATATGTTCCTTATTTTTGCGAATAAAAGGTATCCTTATTTGATATTACATATCATGTACTTTTTAAAAAGATTGTACGTTGATACACTAAACATTATTTGCACAATTCTGAAAACCCCCTATTGCTGCCATACATGAATTATTTTGTCTCTTCTGGCGTGTTGGCATGTTTGGGAAACAAGCATGGAAACCATACCTGGGAAAGACTCATCAGGACAGAAGAGCAGAGTAGACAAAGGAACAAACAGCCTCAGTCACTTGTGGAAAAAGCAAAACATGCAGTACCATTCTAATGTACAATGCAGTAGAATTTGGGAATTTTAAGTCAAATGGCATGAAACTAAAATTTGTTGCCATTTCCCATAAAAAAAGAAAAAAAGAAAAACATTCATGAAAATGTCTAGGTATAGGAATTTGATTTGATTCTTTATCATTTGTCTGAGATATGAGAAACCTATATTTAATTGTCTTATACAATGATTCTTTGTCTCAGATATAAGTCCATTAGCTTTATAGTTTATTAGTGTTTCCAGACAGAAAAATACCTTCTCAAACATTTTTTGATCAGTCATGACTATGCTAAGAAAGGTGAGCAGTCTGTTGTATGAAGGGAATTTCCAGGCTAAGATGCATTTCTGAGATATGTCCATGTCATGGTCATCCTTGGCAGCTAAAATAGTCAATGAGAGGTTACAACAGCCAAGGCAACCCTGCATTGGGCCTCCCTGAGTGCTCAGGGCCAGGGTGGCACAAAGCTGCACCTGCTTGTGCTTTGGTCCTTCCCTTACCTAGATCTGGTGTTCTGCACTTATGAATAGTCCTTCTTTTCCTAGGGTGAGACATCTTGTACTCCAGGCCCATGTAAACCTGCTTATACCAAATGAAAGTCTGGGACTTCCTCCAGGCTCATGGCATGGAATTGTCTAGGAGTCCTGGATTAAAATGGATTTGACGCTCTGGTTTTTTAAATTTACTTGCTTGTATTTGTGTTGAAACTTCAGTAGCTGCCTGGTAGTCCTGTTTCTTTACTAGTCTCTCACTGCTTTTATCCCCTAGGTGCAAGCACTTCTTGCACCCCAAAAGCTGTAATAATACTGTGTGGTGCTAAAACTAATAGGCTGTGCTCCACATCTCTTCAAAGTGAAATAACTAATACTAAGAAAATCTTTAATTGCATTAGCATTATCTGTGCCCTACATTAGTGAAAAAAATTATGCATCCTTGTCTTAAAATCAAAAGTATGACCTCAGGTTGTAGGAAATACAGAAGGCATTTAGTGTGATTTTTAGAGCATCCGTTAGTGAGCTGGGAGCAAAGAAGAGAAATTTAAATATTATACCCATAATGAACCATCAAATAACAGTTTTCTCTAGAATAAATAATTGTAGATGTACATAAAACAGAGAGTTTGCAGGACCTTTACACTCGTTTGTACAAAACAAATGGGATAAAAATAGGGTTTGGACAGCAAAATTTTGCTGATACCTGGAACTCCCCAACAGACTGGAAACACTGGAACAGTGGAAAGTCATGTGTGAGGTTGCCAAATGTGTCTCAGAAACCAAACTGTATATTAACATCTACTGATTTCTTCTTATCTACCATGTTAGTAATGTCTTCAAACATGAGATCCCTTGCCTGATTTTATGCTTCCCATCTTTAATCAAGCTGTGTCTTCCCAGCTGCTGTCCATCTTTAAGATAGTTTCTAGAGATGAGTTCTGTTAAAATACAAACACTAAGGTAGGGAACAAGGCTGGCTCTGAATTTGCATTTGTGGCCACTTGCCCAAGACAACCCTTATGAATGCCAAGACTGGAAAATATAAAAATTCTACTACTATCATACCAAACTGAATCCTCTAGTGATAAATGTTATCTGCTACTTTCAAGCCCCTTTGAAACTGAATCCTCTGATGAAAAGATTAATTTAAAAGTCAGCGCATGGATTTCCATCATCATTTTCTTAAAGGCATATGGAGATAAGAAATATGGATGATGTTTTCCCAAAACCAGTTGGGCCAAACAACTTTTCAGATGGATTATTCACATGTAGTCCTGGAAAACTAAATATCTACTGAAGTTTATATCTGTTCAGTGTTTAAAAAAATAAATTTAATAACAATTTTGCTACTAGCACAAAGGTAATCAAATGTGCAACCTAGTTGTTTCTAGTGAAAGTAGAACATCCAGAAGAATATGAATCATAACATTATTTTTAGCATACACATCACTTCCACATTTATAGTTAAGCAGATTAACTTTAAAAATATTTAGTTAGGATTTTGGATGATTTGAATCTAAAAGGATATATTGTTAAAAGTAAAACAATGAAAGATTCCAGCTGTCTTCATCATTGTTGGTGTCTTCAGGTACTGTAGGAAGCTTTTCTTATTTACAAATGAAATAATGTTAGCGATAATAAAAGCCATTCATGAAAAAATGCTCTCTTGCAACACTCAAAGCAATTTGTAGGATTAGTTCTATACAAAAGAGTGCAGGATACTGCACATTTCCAGTCCCTGTATTCATTAGGGCTAAAACTGAATTAGCTAGGATTATATTTAAACAATATTAACTGTAGCAGACAATTTAGATTAGTGAGGAGCTGGTGTATAAAATGGGTTTATAAAATAACATGGACTGTGGTGGGGTTTTGTGCAATGGTTCTTCTGTTGCACTTTGCTAACCAGATCATTTGTCTGAGATATGAGAAGTAGCAGCAACTATGAGAATAACAGCCAGAGTGCAGGATTAAGTATAGAGAGCCATATTTCGGAGGGTTTGAAAAATAAGCTTAGGTGCATGTTCCCAGCTATTATACAAATTCCATAAACCCCATTTGCCTCATGTATATGTGGAAAAGCAAGCACCAGTTGTATTTTACTTGCACCAAAATATTTTTTGGTATTTTTTAAGGATGCCTGAATACACCTACACTTTAAAGCTGAAATTTTTCAGGCGAAAAGTGTCCAAGTTTACACCACGGGGTAAAAAGTATTTTAAAAGAAGGTCTACCTCAGCAATGCATTGTTTTCAGGTTGGTTTGTTTTGGGGTTTTCGGGTAGTTTGAGCGTGGAGTGTGAGCTTAAACACTGGGACAGTGCTGCCACCTTGAGGATTTTCTTGAAGAATGCCCCTCAGCAGAAGTGAAAATTGATGGCACACACTAATTGCACGGTTTGTGTTCTCACTTGTATAAGACCTACTAAATAACAATAGCATATTGAAATATGTATTCCATAGAAAATTTCCCAGAAAAGATATTAATGCTGTGACAAAGGTTTATAAACTTAAGCTTATAAAATTTAGAGATGAGCTGTTTTATAGACAGATTTTAAAATAACTTTACTTGTCATTATCAAGCGATTAAGGTGGGAATACTTTTCCTGGCAAGGTTAGGTACCACTGGCACATGGAAGCAACAGATTTGTGTGTGAAATACAGATCTATTTATGAGTTCAAAGGCAATCTGGCATGGTTACAAGACTAAGCTCGTTCACATGACCTGGGACTTAAGTAAATTCACTCTAATTATGGAATGCCTGGTTTAGGATATTCAAAGATATTTTTTTTTTTTGTGCCCAGCTGAGACAGGAACTATATCCTACAAGGGGATCCCCCAAACAGTAACCCTGCATCAGAAAACAACATTAGTCACTGCTGCAGATCCACAGCTGTGTGAGATTTATTGTGGTACATCCAACTGCAGGGTTTAGGGTATTTTTTTCCATAACTTTGTCACTATAATTCTGATTTTGACCATGTCCATTGTTTTCGCTTTGTTCATCAATAAAAATTCACAGGCTGATACTAAATGGCTATGGAAAGTTTGGAATGGGATCCGTAACACAAAGTACTGATGAATTACAAAACCACATTTCTTTATTAAAAAAAAAAAAA
>VZRQ01003130.1:164728-237474 GCA_013397975.1 Machaerirhynchus nigripectus | reverse complement strand
TTTTTTTTTTTTTTTTACCAGAAGAAAGCAGAGATCAGTTTGAAGATGTGATCTGTATATTTTCCTGCCTCATATTTTTGGATGATGTCATTTGACCCAGGGGGAAATACTTTTCTTTTAGTAAGTGCTTGTAGCATTTCATCTTCCTCCTTATTTTGCCCTGTAAAGTTGTGGGTATTTCAGCAATATAGTATCTTGAGTCCTTGGAAAAAAAAGTAATCTAACATCTGGAGGGGAAATAATTGGTTAAATATTGAAAGAGAAGACAAACTTAGGAATGTTCAAAATTAAAACAAAACACGGAAGTGGAGTTGTATGTTCCTTTCAAAGAACATTTGAACTAAGAAACACTTTTAATTAAAAAATTATATATACATATATATTTGTATTTGTTTTCCACACATACCTGCAGGTCTGTTTATGTATGAAAACTACTAAAATATTTCTAAGTGATTCAGATATGCATATTATTTGTACATTAATATATATGTATATTACGCATCTAATTTCAGTTCAGTGCTGGCCCTCTAATTTGAGATAAACACAATTCCATTTACCCTTCTTTTACATCTATAAATAGTGCAGATATAAGTGGGTTTTGCTCTCATAAAATTTTTGTAAGCAAAGACTAAGGTAAACATGGATTTTTTTTTCCTCCCCTATATTTTGAGTTAATGATTTTTTACAAAGAACATCTTTGTCCTAAATCAAAACCACACAGCCTGTCAATGGCTTTTGGTGATTTAGAAAACAACTGTGGATCATATGGCACTCAAAGGAAGAATGAGTTCACTGAAACTACTGCCAAACAGAATTTTGGAAGCAGAAATAGAACTGGGTAGGAAGTGGTTTTCCTGTCCCGCGAAAGTTTTCGAGATCTCGTTTCTCCCATTATGCCTCAGAATGAACCCAAGACATACCAAAGATGAGAGAGGAGAAAGACAAAGCCCAGCAGGCTGAATGGGTAAGCCCACAGCATCCTTATTCACATAGCTGGTTGGGTAGGGCACTTCCCTGGGACAAGGAGCACCAAGGTTAGACTCCTGTTCTGACCCCAGCCTGTGTCCTGAACCTCCCCTGGGTGACTGAGAATGTTCAAGTCATGTCAACTGCACATCGGATTGGCAGCACAATCAGTTAGTAGAGTGTCAATTATTTTGTTGCAGATACCTTGTTTTGCCCACCAAATTTTAGTGGTAAACTGCTCTTTTCAACAGAAAGGTTTTCAATTCTGGGAAATCGCTGCCCTTTTCCAGTTCTTACGGAAATTATTTTACTCCCAGTGTCCAGACTGGAGGATGCAAAATTTCCTGTCAGTGTTCTAGTGGCTGCATGTATCTAGAGATAAGATCTTGGTCCCAAATCCTCAAAGGCATTTACACACCTAACTCCCACTGAGAGACAAAGACCAGACCAAAAAAAGGTGCAGTCTGGGTATTGCCACTGCAAGCTTGCAGACATATGGGACCTGCAATAGAATCCAGATGGACTATTTCTCCCTCAGTGTCTGAAGCATAGGTGTACACTAGACTGGCTTTGGGGCTTGTGCTGTCAGAGATCAGTCATATGCTGGGGATGATGGAGAACCATCCTGTCCTGAAGAAGCATTTCAGATCTTTTTGCAGCTGCAGAATGGTTGTCTATGTTGCCCAGCAGTGCTGGATGACAATAGCTGGCCCAAGTAGTCTGTCCATGCTGCCATATCTGCACTCCTATTAATATTTTAAAAGAGTGAGACCAATGTATTTCTTTCTACCCAGGGCTAATTCAGAACCTGTACTGCAACTTAAGCATGCACAGTGCAGAGTAGCACATGCAGCTCTGTATTTGCTAACTCTGCTTCTCTGCAGGCTTGAAAATAGAATAAGTACAGCAACAAAGCCCTCTGGCATTAGAGCTGCTACAACTGCACCACGAAGCTGCCGACTTTCTCTTCCAGTTATGGCACCCCCATATTCAAATCCGAATATTGCTCTGGAGCTGTACTAAGAGAGGTTAGCAGCACTTCCTCTGTCCTCCCGCATCAGAGCCTCCAATTTCAGCCACCCATTCCAGTGCGGAGCTGAGGAAGGCAGCCCACCCGTTAATAGCGAGCCTGACTCCAGCTGACAAGCTAGATCCCTGCTGCTTCTTTGCCGGTGACATCACTGTTTCATGTCTCTAGATCTCTGCTAACGAGTCGTGCTCACGGCATCGCTACAGCAGAGGGCGCTGGCCTCAGGCAGCAGTTCAGAGCAATGCTGATGCTGCAGGTAAACGGGGTGACTTCCGGAGAAGCAAAGCGAAATGTGTTTGCCCTCCTTTTTTGTTTGATATCATTTCATTCCCAAATCCCTTGATGCCAAAAGATGACTGGATATTTTAAACAGCATCTTTCCTACAAAGCAGAAGGAGAACAAGTGGTCTGCTGCACAGCTGTGTTCAACCCACCCACTGTACGCAGAGTCTAGTTCAGTCTACTTTCTTATGAGGGCAATAAGTGTGCACATAGAATGAAATTAAGAACCCTTCCAAGTTCCGGACCAGGTGCTGGGCAGATGTACAGAGAGGGGGTGGAAGGATTGTAGGGAAGCACTGAGAAGAAATCGTCTCTCGTAGACCTCTGGGCGGCTGCAGAGCCCCCACAAAGAAGTCTCACCAAGGCCTGTGGCTCACCTGGGAGCCCACAACAGAAAATGGGAGATGGGAGACTTCTGCTCAGCAGAGGACTCAGCCTTTTCACACCCGTCTCCATTCAGTACTTATTCCATTTCTCCTTTGTTTTCATGCACAGAACTACCCACTACAACTGGATCTCTTCCCCTGAGTCAGGTTCTGACACTTCTTTGCAGAATGACTCTCAGAGGTGAGCAAGAGGATAGATTTGCCTCCTGGTAGCTGTTACTGACTTTCATTAGTACTTCATTTTCAGACACTGGTATGACAAAAGCTATCTAAAATCTGCCTTTGGTTGTTGGCAGTCAATACATAAACTTTCACAAGTGAGATTTAATATGAGTCATGTAAAAAATATTGAAGAATTGAAGACTACACCTACTTTTACACATTCACTTTACAGCCCAAATCATCACTTTCTGTTAACTAGCAACACTGAAATTTGCAGTGACTGATTGAACTTCTAAAGAGAGCAGAAGTTAAGCTGCTGTGATGAAGTGTCCATGTAGTTCATTTGGCCTCATGAAATGCATTGGCATTGACACGATTTACTATTTTAGGTGAATATATTTTTAATGCCATTTAAAATGAAAAAAGTGGAAATGGTCAGAAAATATTTATTCTCAAGTCCCAATCTTTAAACTAGCTTCAACATTTTTTTTAAATTTTTTAAAATTACTTTTTGTACTTTAAAAGAATAACAATGACATCCAGTGGTTGTAAATTTCTCCAACATTTTTACTTTCATATTTGACACCACGTCTGGTGTAAAAAATAGATTTGTTCTCCATGAAATTGTAAAATAAGATATGAACTTTCATGCATGCTCACTAGAGGTGCAAAGCCTTAACATGTCACCTTGAGACATTTTACAGTAGGTATTGTTCTGGAATGTATGTATGCTCATAAGACACTTTTTTGGTAACATTTAAATACGTACAATGAATTTGCTCTGGAACCCTGAATCCAGTTAAAATTGGAATAAAATAGCACATGCACACGCTATTTAAAACTACTTTACATCTATAAATACTTATTAGTAGCAGCCCTTTCTTTCCTGCCTCCTATAGCTGTTTGGTGTATTAGAAACCAGGAGTAGCTGGTAGCTTTTGTAGGATGATATAGACCATACCAGCCCTAAAGATAGATATGTTAAGGATGAAGAATGTCACTTATCATTATTTCACCCTACCCTGAGAAAAATTAAATACTTAGTTCCAGAAATGTTGGGGGGGAAAAGTGAATTGAGGAAGTCAACATTCTTTTCCAAGGTTCTATGAGCCAGACTGAAAATGAGGGGGAGTGTCCCAACCTGAAGGTGTATTCACCAATGCAATTTAATTTTCACTGCTGGTAAAGATTCAAAAAGTATTAATTAAAATTATATAGGAGTTTATTTGAACAAAGCTTTTTTAGAAGATCAATTACCAGAAGACTATAGGAGTAGTACCACCCTCTTTTTTTTTTTCTTCTATGGACAGTTTTTCTTCTCATTTCTCTCAGTACCTGCACTGTCCACCTTGCAGAACCCAGGACAGGAGGCTCATACTCCTCCAGCTCCTGAGTCACTGGGTGACCCAGTGCTACTCATTACCACGGGGCTGCTGAAGCCCTGTGCAATGCCAGCTGCTGATGGCATTCTCCATCTCGACTCTGGCTCATGCAGCACACACCACCTGAAATCCCTCTCCTGGTCTCAGACATCCTTAGGGCTCCCAACCTCCTGTTCTGCAGTAGGTAAATCACTTTGCTTCAGGAGCTGGAAACAATCTAGGAACTTCCCCAGGGAGCCAGACAAACCTGGGCTTGCAATGGGGAATGCATGGATTTCAGTTAACCATCAACATTTAAGGCAAAGATGGATTTATGTGGAGGGAAAGGGATTCAGCTGTCTCTCCTGTGGCCAGTTGGATTTAATGAGACAGCTCTTGCTGTGGGGATTTCTTTCCCAATCTAGCAGCCCAGCAGGGATGACTTAATAGGTGGGCTGCTATTTTTTGTTACATAGTCATTCTCCTTTCCTCCAGTTTAGCTTCAAGTTGTGCATGTCAGTACATGTGAGAACACTAAAATAAGAGTGAGAAAAATTATCTGTTCTTTAAAAGAAAAAAAAAATACAAATTATGAAAGAATAGGGATGATTCTCTTCTCCCAAGACTAAGGCTGCATTTTGTGCTCTGTGAGACTTGCTGTAACAACAGTATCTTTTATTTTCACTCACTTGTCTGTATTTGGCAGAGTTACAAACAGAATGGTTTTACAGTTTGAGAACTGTACCTGGATTGACATATCATCTGCACTAGAAATAATTAAACTAATCTCAATGTTTTCTTCTTGCTGATGGTGCCTGACAGCTTCTTTCACCCAGCATTACCTGGAATTGTTAACTAGCTTTCATCAACAAACTTCACTCTGTAACCTGCTCAACACCTTGAAAATATTCACAGTCAAAAACTGAAATCATGGAAGTTAGTTTTGAGGTACAGACTGCATAATTCTTTCCCCTAAATGGATTGTCATGATACCTTCTCAAGCAAGGAAATGCATTTGCAGTCTTCCCACCCACAGAGATGGGAGTAGTTGATGCTTCTCCTTGGTAGAAAAGGGTATAAAATACACTTGCAAATCAAACCTTGATTTCTTCCTAACATGGTATTCATGGTGGGTAAGGTCTCCTACCAACAGTATTTAGGCTGCAAGTCTCCATAGGAAACAGGCACAGACCTGACAAGAATTGTATACGGCTTGGTGGGATTGAAAGTATCATTACTGAGGAAAACTAAGGAGTGAAGGGAGGAAAAGGCTTGTTGATTTGCAATGTGATCTTCCCCTCTCTAGTGACCTGCCTTTGCTACACACATTGATCAGTGTCGAAAAGCAAAGGTAAAATCAGAATAAAATTTTTCAAATTATCAAAGCATGGGTACCAAAACCTTTATTTTTGTATTTTTAAGACATGATTATGTGTATGTAAATATAGTATAAAACATATACAAATAAATTTATACTAAAGTTTTAGAGGTATTAAGGGCATAACTGTAAAATGGCACAAAGTCTCTGACACTGCATAGATCTTGCAGGGAAAGAAAAATCTTCCGTAGTTACACACAGCACAATTCCCTCATTGTTCTGCATTATCCTTTATTTGAGACCAAAATGAAGCCCAAAAAAAGAAATCCTGGTGGATATCAACTGTCATCATTTTATTGACTTGAGTGAAATCAATTTACAGCTATCATTTTTAGAGCCTCTGTATCCAATGCGATGTCCACCACTCACACTGGAGCTCATCTCTTTAACCTCCATTTCTTCTGCTCCCTGACTTGTCCCCTGGAACAGGAGGGGCAGCACCTCTCCCATCAGACAGCCAGTGTTTGTTATGGAGAGCACACCAAAGTCAAAATTTGTGTTTTGGATAAAGCATGAAGCACTCCAGCAACCCACGTCACTGGGGAATCAGCTAAGTGGTTCCCCTCATCAGTGGGAGCCATGGGCTAGTTTCCAGGAGCATCAAAAGAAGAATAACTGTTCTGTGAAAGCAGAAGATTAGTTGACTTCACTTGCTAAAATATGTGCTCTCTCTCCCCTTAGGAAGATAAAAAAAATCCATGAATACTTGCAGACACACAGCAGCAACATTTCACTTTTTATTATTGTCATTAATATTACTTTTGTGCTTGCAGTCCAGGCAAGGCTGAGGCAGAGAAATTTGCAACCACAGAACAAGAGTCACATTCCCATCCTAACAAGTTTGCAATTTAGAGGCAGCAGATGGACTCAGACAGATGGCAGGGTACAGGCACTGTGAGATATGACTGATCTCAGAGCATATTCCTGCCTAATGTTGCTGACCTTGTGTAAGCCTAATGGCCAGTTTTGGGATGGTATTTGAAGAACAGGGAAATAGCATCAACATCTGGAACTTACATCCCTTTGTAATAAAAATAGGAGACAATTTAGGAGCAGAAATGCATATATATAAATGTGCATATATTAATCACTTTTCTCAGATTGTAGTGTCGTATGATATACGTGCATAGACAAAATTTCATAGAATCATAGAATAATTTGAGCTGGGAGGAATCTTTAAAGTTTATTTAGTCCAACCCCTCTGCCATGGGCAGGGACACCTTCCACTAGACCAAGTTGCTCAGAGCCCTGTCCAACATGGCCTTTAATGTATTCAGGGATGCAGCATCTCCTTACTTATACCTAGTCTGAATCTACCTCTGTTAGTTTAAAACCATTACTCCTTATCCTATCGCTACAGGCCCTACTAAAAAGTTTACCACCAGCTTTCTGGTACGCCCCTTCTAGCTGCTGGAAGGCTGCTATAAGGTCTTCTCAGAGCCTTTCTTCTCTGGGCTGAACAGCCCCAGCTCTCTCAGCCTTCACAGGAGAGGTGCTCCAGCTCTCTGATTTTCTTCATGGCTCTCTCCTAGACTCGCTCCAACAGGTCCATGTCTTTCCTGTGCTGAGGACCCCAGAGCTGGATGCAGCACTCCAGGTGGGTTCTCAGGAGGGCAGAGTAGGGGAGCAGAATCACTTCCCTTGTCTGCTGGCCACCCCTCTGATGAAGCCCAGGATACAATTGGCATTGTGAGCTACAAGTGCACATTACTGGTTTATATCCAGCTTTTCACCCACTAGCACATCCCAGTCCTTCTCAGCAGGGCTGCTCTTAATCTCTTCATGCTCCCATCTGTGTTGATACTGGGGATTGCCCTGACCCGGGTGCAGGACCTTACACTTGCAAAATTTAGAATTCTTAACATCAGTTCCTGCATAAACATGCCTTTTGGCTCTCACTACAATTTTATTATTAATTGTCAAACCTAACCAGTTTTCTCTGTCAAGATAATCATCAAGGTAGCTGGTTTTATGGCACAGAGAATAAATGGATATATAAGCTTTCATAAGTCTATATTCTTTAGAGTGCTTTTATTTTTAAAAACAAGTTGTTTTCTTAAAAAGGGTACAGTTTAGTTTGGTTGTGGTGCCAACTGTTAATAAAAATAAAATGTAAATCTAAAACCTTTTAAAAGTCCTTTGTCCAGTCTTTGTACATTCAAGTGCCCTTTAGGCAACTCTAGTTTAGCAGGTTTGTTAATAAATGAAATCATTTGTGAATTAAAATATTTATTTATAAATACAAATTAATAACTTCAAAACAAGCTTCCTAATCTTTGCTGTGAAATCCACGTAGGTTATTTTTTGTGTTCACTTGCCCTAAGACAAACAGAAAATTATACTCAGTTCACTGTAATTAGCTTGATGAGCCTCACGTTATTGAATACGTCATATACCTCACGTCATATTCCCAGAACAGAGACCTTAAGGTAAGTGTGTTTACAGCCTTCTAGTTTGTAAGACAGTGTTAGATTTTAGCACATAAAAACCTGGTGGAAAAAAAAAAGAAAAAGAGCCGTTTTCTTTTGATTTCTCTATGTGCTGCTGTGGAATCTATAAAATTTCCCTTTTTAATGAGGAAACCCAATTTTGCCCATACCCAAACTAAAATTATGATCTCACTTGTGACAAAAATAAATGTGTGTTTTTATTTCAAGAGAGCTCACTGGTCTTATTTCTTTTAATGTAAAACCTGACTGTGGATAGTGCACAGGAGGTTCTCATCCTACTTTTTAAAGCCAGCCTAAATTCCCTTCTGAGGTTATCTTGATTAGCTGGGTAGCCATGAAACCTGAGCATTTGTACTAGACCTTTACAGCAGGACAGCTTCCTAAAGTTTTTAATATAAAGCAATCCCAAAGCAGTACTGTTTTTGGCCAAGAGAGCCTAATCCTTTGAGTGTGTTATCACTATGAAGGAAAAAAACTTCACCCCAGCCAAGAGCAACAGAAACTCATTTGTAATAAAATGGAGAATACCTCTGAATCTGGTCTTAAACAAAAAAATGTCACAGAGCAATTCAGTATTTCAGGCGTGTTTTCTTGAATGGATCAAGTGATCTGGAGCTACCCAGGTGGGTTAAAAAAGGGTGAGAAGAGAGGTCCCTGGTGGTATGGGGAAGGACAGAGCCTTGGAAAGGAGGAACACCAAGAAGAGGCCAGTTACAGGTCCCACAGCCATTGCTCTGCCTCAGCAAGTGCTCTGTTGAAGCTGAAAACTGGAGTGAGTTAACACACACAGGGAGGAGATCTTGGGGGCCCTAGCAAAGTGGGGTAGTATTTGGTAGCAAGACAGTATTTCTTGGAGCCTGGTCCAAGGCAGCTTCAGTGTATTTTAATCAAAGAGGAATATGAGTTTCTTCTATTTCTTTTGCTTTTTTTTTTCTTTTCTTTTAAACTCTGGGGGACATTGTAATCCCCAGCTTCTCTACTTTCAGTCTTGCCCTTGCTGCAGACTGGGAACTGGTGTGATCTATTGTTAATGTTTGAATGGATTTCTGTTTGGGGTGGGATACCAAATGTAGGCCTGCTGAGCCACAGAAAATAAATAATGGACAGGAAAACTTATTTTCCAGGCTGAAGTAAAGAGGGATGGGGAGTAGGGGTTAGTGAGGGAGGGGCTGGAAAGGTAGATGGTTAAGATTTATTTGGCAGACATGTACAACTATCCTGTTTAAGTTGTATTTGAATTAATTAACTTCATCTGTGCAAACTGGGTCAGTATCCTGTAATTTCCTAAGGGTATGGCAGTATCAGGAAACTAAATAGTCAGCAGAGCTGGTTGAATAGTTAAAATAACTGATTTACAAATAGTTCCAGGAATAAAACCACTGAGTTTCATTTCTTATGATTTATTGGGCAATATAGGAAAATTTATCTTACCTGAAAAATGTCTTTTCTGTAAGAGGGGAAGTCCACAGCTCCTTGGGTTTTTCTCTCATACTTTCCACTCTCTGGAGGCAGAGCCAGGCTGGTCAAATGAGGCCATACATCAGCAAATCTCACAAGTTTCCAGGGCAACTCCATAGAAACTAGTCCTTTACAGCTTAATTCACAGCTAAGCTGATAAGGAAGAGAGGGGGGAAAAAAAATGAAAAGAAAGAACCACACAATTTCTGCTGCAGAAAAGTTTAAACTTCCCTGACAACTGCTTTTATGTTCCATAGCATCTCTCATAAAGATACGAACATTTGGGAGACAGTGAAAGCATTTATAATGAAAACATAGCATAGTTTGCAAGTTTTCTTGACTCAGAACTGTGCTTCCTGTGCAAGGTGGGTAGATGAGGTCTTCTAGTTTTCTTCCTAGAAGCAATTAAATACCTGCAACCATCCTCCCAGGAAAGAGTACAGGTTTAAGACAACCCATCAGGTGCCAGGGAATATAAGAAAATAGTGAATGCAAGAAGCATGTCTTGCTTCCCTCCTTTTAGAAAAGAAGAATATCAGTTCAGAGACAGCACGTGAAATGTGCTGCTTCCTCCAGAAAATGGCAGGATATGAGGAGGTTTGCCTGTATAGTTTTGAGACCTTAAGAGTACAGTGAAAAAAATGTTCATACTTCTCTGTGCATGTTGGAAAAGAGCTGCCTAGCCTGAAGGCTTCTGTGGCTCACAAGCAAAATCCACAAATATTTAGAAGAGAGAAAGGGATTGCTGGCTTTTAAAGCTTTGGCAGAGTACTGACCCAGTAATTGGAGCCTTACCAGCAGGTTATTTTAATTTTTAATTAATGAATAGGATTACAGATTATCATGAGGTGAGGTTTCTGAATGAGATATTTCATTTACTTGCTTTTTAGAATTTTTTCTGACATCAAGGTTTCTCAAGGATTTTTAGAGGATTTTTTCCAGTGTTTGTGGGGTTTGTGTAATTCATATGTGGCTAAAGAGAACATGAAAGAAACCATCCTGTTGACTCGTACTGCTTAGATAAGACTGTAACCTTAAAACACAGTCTTAATTCAAAAGATTATAAGGCTAAAAGCCTTCAAAGAAGAAAATTTAGCAGAATTTCTGAAAGAAAAATAAAAGATAAATAACTGCATACTCAGTGAATTTAATTTCCAGGTAGGAACTGCTTTCATTGCCAGAGGTTTGAGAAGCCTTGTGTCTGCTTTTGATAACTGCTCTGACGCTTCACATCATCTGTAGTGATCTAGAAACTGAGCTCATTTATTGCCTGTGGTAAATAAAAAAGGCATCCTTTTATTTCTGACTGTATCTGTATTGCTAGATAAATGAGAGAGATCGACAAAATTTTGAGCATATCCTGCCTGCTGATTATATGCTCAAGGCTGAAAAAAATGTGGTGAATCCATGTGGATAGCTTGAATTTCTTCTTCCTCCTATATCGTCTTAATTTTTTCTATCTAAAATTTTGTTGATGCACAACCAAGAAGAAATTTTGAGTGCATCTTGCATCTCAAAGGAATTACAATATGCAAGCAATATTTTCCTTCATCTTACGCCATCTTGCTTTCTTCACGGACTCCAAACACAAGGACAAAATGAAGAGCCTTGAAAATTAATTTTGAAGATGAATGACCAGAAGTTTCCCTATTTTGATTTTTTTTAGCAAATCAAAGCTGTATCAGCAACAAGCTACGTGGTCTTGCAGATGCAGACACAGATGTAGAGGCCTCTGAACTACTTCCAAAACTGGAAGCAGCACAGTCACCACATCAACATGATGCCCTATCATAATTAACTAATGGCTATATGGCTGCCACAACCCACTCAAATGTTGTGCACAGCCCTATGCACTGTAGGCAGATTGTATTTTTGCCAAATTTTTTTGCTATATCTATCCATGCACTCTCACTGCAGTGCATGATACCAATAATGTTGCACAGATATGTGAAAAGGATGTATAAGTCCTTGCTAAAAATGAAACCAGTGCAGAACGAACCTTGGATAAGAACAGGATGCTGGCTCATAACACTCCCCTAAGATATCTTTCTTCAGTCTAATTCAGAGCAGGCTCTCAGGCCCAGTAGTGATAAAAGAAGCAATGTGAGCACTGTCATTTAAATAAGCATTCACAGTTAATTTTTCAGATTTAAGCTTCATTTCCATTTATTTTTCCTACTGTTCTGTGATATTTAGTGATTTGTGACCACTATGACAAAACACCTCAACATGTGTTCAGTAACCTGTGTGTATTTCTACTGATTTCAGGGGGATTGCTGTCAGGTTCAAAACTGGGCTTCTGTGGTGACCATGCTAACACATAACACTATTTTAAGCAACAGATGTGTTTCTCCTTCCCAGTGTTTCCAGATCCTGGATCTGGCAGCTACAATATTAGCTACTAAATACCCCACTGATCCCTGATCACCTTTGCAGGAAGTGGGCTGCACAGTTTATGATAGACACTTTATCTCAAGGCCATTCAAATAGAATTATGGTTACAAATATTACATTTTAACAGTAGTGGTTTGAAACTAAAAAATAATTTTGTTTTCTGGGATCCCACCGTGTTTACTTAAAGAGCATTTGAATTCTATTTGGTCTAACAGTTCACACATTTCCAAAGTCTCTTTAAACTTCTTTTGTGTACTGCAGAGTAATGAAGATCAGTCCACTTCCTCCATAGCAAAGGGTCTTTTGTTTGTCATCCTGCTCTGTGTTCCTTAGGCATTTCATAATGAGGAAAAGAAACCGTGTGCAGCCAGTTTGTTCAATTGACTGAAGTATGCACAGAGATTTAAGCACAAAAGTAAAGAGCTATTTAAGACATTGGGTCTTTCGTTTCTAAGCATGATGCCTGCTTCTGCTGAAGAGTTATTACTTATAAATGTTTAAATACGTATTATATGTATTGTATAAATATTGCAAATTTATGTAAATACATATTATAAATACCTATGTATGAAAGTAGTTGCAAATTATTTTTCTTCCCATCTAATAGGTAAAAGGAATTTTTGTTGCATGTGAGAGACTTAGCATTTAAATCCCTTTACTGATAACAATTATGGACTTTCTTAACTTTATGCTAAAATTTACCAATTTTACTCCATTTCCTACCATAAGATCTTTCTCATGTCCTGCTGGAGAACTACTGAGCATCCTGTCTTTCAGTTTTCTTTGGTCTTTTATTGATTTCTGAGCAGCTCTACTCTCATATTACCCTTTTTTTTAATGTCCCTGGAAGAAGACCTGAGAGTCAGCACATCTAAAGGAGGTAAGTTAATAAGTTAGTACACTTAGTATAGAGGATTTTTTTTAACTCTAAGTGGATGAATGAAAAATTTTTTGAATTAACCTATTGAAGAGAGTAATGCCTATTCGTTATCAAAGTGGAAGAGTATACTGAGTGCAGTTTTGCAGTTTGCAAGGGACTCAAGACCAGTCCTGAGCCTGGTAGGCTTCATTGTATATTCCAGTCTGGAGGGTGGTGTCAAAATGCCTACTAATTTGGAGATGATGCAGAAATTATGGCAAAAGTGTTAGAGGTCAGGATAAGAACTTAAAAAAAAAAAGTCCTGACAAGCTGGAGGAACGATCTGAAAAAATAGGATGTGATTCAATAAGAAAGAGCAGAAAATACCATGGTTAGACAAAAACAAGCAGTAGGACAAACATACTCTGAGGAAAAAACACTTACCAGTTATACAGAATATGACTGAGATATTATGGGGGACTGGGAGTTGAAAGTGAGTCTTGATTCAAAAAAAATTAAGAGGAGGTAATGGGACAAGAAGCAAAGATAATGCTGAGAAATGTGAGGTAATCTTTCCACTCTGCTTAGCTGAAGTACTACCTCCACTTTGTGACAGTAATCCTCACAAAGGATGTGAACCAAGTGGGCCACTGCAATACAGCAGTGATAATCACTGTGGGCTTGGTCATATAAATATTGAGGAAATAATAAAGTAGTCTTAGGGAAGAATATGAGGAAAAGTATAACTTGAACCATGTTACACGTGGATATAGAAGGCAGAAACATTTGTCTTAAATTAAAATAAGAAAACTCAGGCTATGCATTGGAAACACTCTAATGAAAGGATGATAACTGACCCCCTGGACAATTCAGAGTACATGTCTTTGCTTTTGACTTTGGAAGTCTACAAGAACAGCCTGAACATAAGCATGACGAGTGATAGGTATAGTTATTCCCTACAGAGATTTTTCCAAACTGCTTGGGTTTTTTTCTGTTATATATTTGCTATTAAAAGAAACTCTTTATTGACATTCCAATTAACAATCAAGAAAAACAGACTAAAGTTTATCGTATATTGGCATGTTTACAGATTGATGTAATATAAATTCATGTTTTAAAAAGATTATATTCCAACTAATGTTCAGAAAATAATCTAGGTCAATAGTTTAAAAAACAACAGAAAAAGACTTTGCATTTTACCATATTTTTGGTTATATTGTTATTTAAAAGAATAATGGGAACTAAGAGGTAATGGTCTTTGTAAAACTCATTTTGTTTGCAGCTGTTTTGTTTCTGTTGTTTGATACCCACGCTGAGCCTTTCAAGAGGGTAAACACAATTAAGTTACAATTTTCTGTGTCAATTGCTTCCTTTTTATTTTAAGTAAATTCCTTTTAGTTTGTGCCATTCCGAAGGTACAGGGTAGCAACTCATCCAGGTACATTCTTCTGACAGAATTTCATTATCTTTCAGCATGTGTTTTGGTATAAAAGAAATATATATGAATTTTCAGTTATCTTTTCTTCAACCTTAGTGAAAAAAATTTTTAGACTATAAAGGACCCTGAAGGTATATCCTGATATCTGGTGGAAAACAGTGGGATTTTGAGAAAAAGAAGACCGCTTGAATTTGACAACTGACTGCGTCCATGAAATTGTATTTACCTACAAGTTATGGGTTCCAGCAATTCTCATGCTCTCTATAAAAGCTCTGAGCCCAGTGTTTTACTGAAATAAAAAAACATTTTCAGAGTAGTGGTAGCCAAAGAAAAATTCGAATATTGCTACAAAGGGAGAAACTCAAAGTAATCAGGAACTTCTGCTAGATATGTTTCAGGCAAATAAGACTGCCTGAACATATCACGTCTCTCCATTTGCCCTGACCTTCCTTTTGACAACTGGTTATCTGTGTTTTACTTTAACCCTCCCTTGGTGCCATGTATGTCTTTAGTAATGTGTACTGCAACTGAGGAAATTCCTACAAGGAATTCCTCAATTCCTCAATTCCTACAGAGGAAACAGGAGAAACAGAGGCTCTGTAAGACTGATCTTCATAGCTGGACCTTACATGGAGAATGTAGAATTTGAGAACACAGTGCTGTAGATCATTTTCTTACCTGAATTCTTGATTATCTGTCTTTATGTCAGGTAATCAAGCTACTTTTCCTTCTTTTGTTCCTCTTCTGCATTCAAAAAATAAAAATCAAGTGATTGGAAGAAATCAGTGCACAGATGGAAACTTGTGACTGAACCTTAGTTCACAAGGGAAGGATGCAAAAATGGCTGGAAGGGAAATTAACTAATGAATCAAGTAAGTAAATTATTTTCAGTTCAAGGAACAGATGTGTGTTTGCCTTTTTCTGTTATGGTTTCAATGGGGAGGGTTTTTTTGATGTTCAGGTTGCAACTCTACAGTGAAAATAGTTCTGATTCATTTTAATATCACCCACATAATTTAAAAATTCATGCACCCGTGTGATTGTACCCATCCTCTGGCTGTAGACTTTGCCTTCACAAGGCATTATCTCTGCATGATTTAAGTCCATCTGGAAAATGAAGCTAGTGCAAAATCTGGCTGCCTCAAACCTGGCTGCTCTTCTAAGAAACTATTGTGCCTTTGTGAAGTTCAATGCACTTTCGCCATATGATCTCCATTGGCTACCAGTAGCCATTTGGGTGTTTTGACCTTTTAAGCTCTAAATAATTGTGTACTCAAGAGTCTAGCTTGCTCTTGTGTTATTCCTGAACCAGCTGAAAGCAGCAAACATGCTGGATTCATTTTCTTCTACCAAAGAGAGAAATCTTGGCAAAGCATGGGCTGTGGTACCTCGTTCAGACTGCAAACGTAGTCATCTAGTTAGTCTGAACTTGCTCAGTATCCTGAAATCTTTACTCTTTTGGCCTTGATCTTCCAAAGATTGTCGTACTAAGCAAAAGAAAAGAGCAAATATGGTTAATGATTAGAAAGGGCAGTCTATCTTTGATTTCTTTCTAATTGGGGACCATATGGCATTGCTTTACATTAAATGGTGTATCTTCTCTTATGCAGAAAGATATTCTGTAAACGTGCAGCTCCCTTAATTTAAAATCAGGCTTATGTTGTCTAAAATCCATAGGTTTTGGAGCACTTCTTCTCCAAATCCTTGTCCACCTCCCCTCTCCCTGCCTACATCAGGCGTCAGTTTAATAAATGTAGTTCAAAGGAACATGATGCAGTCTGAAGTTGAAGCACCTCTGTGACAGCTGAGAATGGCATGAGAAGGGTTGAGATGAGGCACGAATGTCCTCCAGCTGCTATGCACTACTTTATCAAGATTCAGCAAGGGCACAGTGAAGATTAGAGAAGTCACTTGCTTTAGTGAGGCTGCCAACCTTCAGACTGCTCCTGACCATCTTGCTTCTGAAGAACCAAGGAGACCAAGCATGTTGACTGCTCCGATCTGTCCTTTGCTGGGAACAGACAAGATCAAGAAGCCACAACCAGGTTCCTGACAGCCTCTTTTTTTGCTGTTGTTCTTTTTTTTTTTAATTTTACTGTCCTTCTATTCCCAGAGTAAGAAAGTTGAAAAATAATCTCTAGTTCAAAGTATAAATGGATTTTTTAAAAAGACAAAATGTAGTTCAAAAGTATGTAAGAAGGATAACACACTACACAACAAACACTAACTAGAAAGCTGTTTGTTGCACAGAGAGGGAGAATTGTACAGGAACATGACAAGACATCAAGACTTAAAAAGAGGTAATAGCTGAGCTGTAAGGAGCATTACATACTAGAGAGTGGCTGGTCTTGAAATTAAAGGGTGAAATTAGTTATTTGTCACATAAGCTCTAAAAAGGGTAACAACTCTAACATCTCAGATGTTGTATTAGAGCTGTAGTTCTGTTCTCATCTACAACATGATGTTGCCTTGGAAAGCGTTCATTTCACTACTTTAGGAAATAGAAATGGTTTTTGATGAAATATTTACCAGAGGCAAGCTCAGTTCTAGGTTTGCCTTATAAAATGTCATCATTCACATTTGTTTTGACTTTGCATTTGCATAGCAACAGGAGACCATTATCCTGTCACAGTACTCTGGGCTCTCCAAGGTATATGGAGAGGGGCTTCTCCAACAGACTAATAATTTAGTTACTTCTGCTGCAGCTATCTGTGCAGATTAATTAGCAGCCGTATTAATTCACACAAAACCCATGTACGCGAGGGAAAGGACATAACGCCAAATAGCATCCAAGAGAATGATATTTAACCTCTTTCACATTGAATCACAAATATGAATAAAAAGAGGAGAAACAGTCAAAATATCAGAGTAGTGAGCTGTGCAACCACAGGATATTAGCCTGTGCCAGAGACCACATTTTGGCACAACCAGTGTCAAAAGATTGACATTTTCAACACTGAATGTAAAAGCTACCGGAGCTGAAGCACTTTCCAATAGCACTGCTAAGCCACTCTAAACTCACTTATGAATTGGAGGCTAATAAAGGAGAAAAACACAGAAACCGAGTGCACTTGTAGCAGAACACAGAACTTTTCCTCTCCTGCTGTGTTTACTGGCATGCCAGCACTGGAATATTAGGTCAGGAAGCATTACAGTGGGCACACAGTGCCTCATCTCAGATTATTACACCTGATAAAAGTCTCACCAAATTCAGTGTGTTTCTAACTTTCTACGGTGGACATAATATCTTAAGATTCTATATGTTGCCAGGCAAAGATAAACATGGTGTCTTGTAGAGTGCCAATGATGAAACATTTTCCAAAATCCTGTGAAATTTTCTAATAAATCTCTCGGTACTGCTGTTAAATAATTGGTATATTAGCATGACAGCAGAGCTTAAAGCCCTGTGAGATAACTGTGCTTGAAACTTTAGATAAACAAAGCAGTGGTTGAGGGGGAAAATGGAGACATGGAGCAGTGAAGGGTCTCACCAAGGTCCTCTAAATTTGTAATTATTTTCTTGTCCAGCATATGTCTTTCTGCACTCTGTGGTTCCCCCACAGACAGGAGAAGGGTGTCCAGAAGACATTGTGCCACAGCTGCTCTCTGTGCCATGCTGTCAAGCTGAGAAGTGACATACTGATTTTGGTAAGGAGCATACACACTGTGTGCATGTTCATTCATAAAATAATACCTAATTTGAACAGAATTAGGATAAGAACAAGAAACATTGAACATATAAACCAACTAGGGGATATCTAGCTTCTTTCCAGTTCTAAAATATGTGGCGCACAAGGGGAGGAGAGGACAGGAAATATGAAAACAACCCAAAGGACAGAATCATTGAAGAATCACCGTCTTCAATAGCTACATACTGTCTTTGTAATGGTGTAGGAAAAATTTTAGTGAAGTTATATGACATGTTAGATGGGAAAGGGTAGAAGGACTGGAAAAAATGGGTAGAGGAAGAAAAATAATACCGTGACAAAAAAATTGTTCAGAAAAAATGCTTTGATCAGAAACCTGAAGGTACCATTAAATACTTATTATGCCTTTCATCTTAAATTATTTGTGGAATTCTATTACCAGATGGAAACTTGCACCTCTTGGTACTGAGCCCCTGAAATAAATAAAGGCTAGAAAACACTGCTAGTCTTCATGCTGAAGACATCTGTTGATCTTTTGTTTTGATACCATTTCATATCATGCACTTTTTGAAGTTTCCCGCCAGCCTAATTATCTTTACACTGCTTTGTTTTCTCTTTCTGCTTTCAGGGATTTGGTTTTTATGGTAATTTTCCTTGTAAGTTACTAATTCTTACATCCACAAAGGGGTAAACCATTTCTTCAGGGAACTGAGGCTAGTTTGGGTATAGTCTCCTGCTAAAAGCTAAACTTTCAGACATCTAAAAACTGGAAGGGTTCACAGGCTTATCCCAGTGTAATTTAAAACAGCTGCAGAGCAGTTCTAACCCAATCTGTCCTGCCATTTCCCAGCAAGGAAATTCCTGGGTATGACTAATGGTGGTATACATGGGAATAACCAATGCAACATAGAAATAAAATCAATTCTTTTTCAAAGTACCTATCTGTCCAGCTATAATCTACTTTGCTTGAAGACAGAAATATAGGAAATACGTTCTTCTTAAAGCAAGAAGACAGAGTGCTCTAAACAAAGGTTTTATTTAGCAAATTCTATGAGTCCCTCATGCTACACAAAATCTCCTGAAAAGTGGTGTTCCATAATACCAGAAGCATGTAAACCAAAACAAAAATAAACTATACACACAGAAAAAAACAAAAAAAGTCAAAAAAGATGTTACCAATCCTTATTGCCTTATTTTTGGGGAGGAAATGACAAATTTTCATGTCAGGACATCTAACAGGCTTGCATGTTGGGAGCAGGAGACATGCCAGTCCCTGAAGGGTTGGTGCATGGTGCTGGAGGAACAGAAAGTAGAAAGTCAGTGAATGTATTAGATAAATGCAATTCATATCTGAAATCCTCTGCTGCAGCCTGGAAAGCATAGGAAACCTCTGTCTGATTGCCCTACATCTAAAACTCATGAAGCAGAATTTTTAATCTAAAAAGCTGGAGTAAAGTAATAGTTATTGATGAATATGGCTTGTAATTCAGTGCCACACGGAACTGTGAACATTTAGAGCCCACCACAATTGTGGTACTACCCAAATTTCACTTGCCATTTTCTGATTAAAAGCTTCATTATTAAAATGTTCTGTGGTTGCCATTGATGTGTATTTTTGTCTTCCAAAGAGTAAGTTCTTAGCTAGATGATGAAGAGACAAATGGAAACATTGGGGACGTCATGTGAGGATGCACAGAGGAAAATAAGGGAGGAGGCACGTGGGAAGGGGTATTGCTGGGGACGCAGCAGGAGACACTCTTGGAAAGAGGGCCTCCGTGGTAGAGGAGGTACATCTCTAAGGGACTGTGGCCTCAGGCAACCCACTCCAGGACAGGGGCACCCCAAGAGACTATGGCTCTGGTTGACCCACATGAGGACAGGGATACCCTGAGGAACTGTGACTCAGAGCAGACAAAACCAGTGAGAAAGGAGGTGCAGGGGAGTAAGAAGTAAGGAGCAGCAGGAGGTGCTGACCCCAGTCTCTACACTGGCTGCTGATCCCAAGGGGCCTGACTGTAACCCGTGGTTCAAATGACGGGAGTGGAGATGAGCAAAGCAGGGAGGAGAGGCACCTGATTGGAAGCTAAGAGGATGAAACAACTTTTCCCTAGGTGTGCATTTAATTTGCTCTCTTTTTTTCTCAGTACCCAAATCAGTAACTAACCTGGCAAATAATTAAATGGCATAGAATTCCCTGAGTCCAGTCTATTTTACCTGAACATTACTCTGGTGTAAAAGAAAATTTATTGTACTTCTTTTTGTTACTTCATTATTTCAGAGGTAACTCCAGGGGTTAAAAGCAGTATTCTCATGTTATATGTAGACATCTTGAATTGAATTGACAGAAATACATGAAAAAACACGGCCAGTTATAAGAAGTGATATCCCAGTGACACTGAACTGTGAACTAGGAGACAGTGATATTCTAATCTTTAGTACCATTTCAGTCTGAATTTGTGCAATTTAATTCACATCTCTGTACCTGTGCTCTCTTACTCTGCTTCTTGGATTTTCTACTTAAGCTATAGTTCTTGGGTGGTTTAACCATCTCACTAAGTCTGCATGCTGTATTTCTTATCTCAGAACTGTGATCTGACTCTGGCCTGCTAGATACTACTGTAATGTAAAAGGAAAAGTAAAATAACAAAGAAAACTAATACTTAAGTATGCTAATGAATAAAAAGGAACCATAAGCAAGTGAGATTTTTCTTTTAAGCCATGACAAAAGACAACAAATCTCTTGTCATAACATGAGCTTACAAGAGAAAAAAAGCACATGAATATTGATTACGGTTTGTCTGTTTTTTCTGAAGATATTGAGATATATTAATTCAAGATTACAGTTTCCCATTCAGTCAGGCAGAGCAATAATGGCAATTCCATAGATGAAAATGTATTTTCTTTAGAATTCAAGTTTCATACATTGATTCCAGGCATTTATTTCTCACACATATGTAAAGGTACTCAAATGTTAAGTTACTCAAATTTCAAAAAAATCCTCTAGGAAAATAAAGTAAGATCTAAGAAAACAGTAGTTCCTTAGCCCTAATTTGATCTTGAAAACTCTAGGGGCTAGTCCTAAATCCAGCTAAACTCTATCTGTTTTTAGAGTTGCAGTATTTCATCTTGACAGGACAGATCTTCTCTTCCAGGAGACCATTAGCTATAAGTGTAACTCATATTCTTTATTTCTACTTGAATGGTCTTAGCTTTAACTGGTTTTTAGGAGAAAAAGAGAGTTAAAAGTTTTCTTCCAATTGCTTTGATCATGTGTAGAAAAAATTCATCCCTCTCTGGAGATGTGAATGTTACTAGTTTCAGTTTAGTATCTGCTAATTTTGCTTCAGATGAATGAGGATTCAGATGAAATGTTTTCCATCTTAATCTTTGGTTCTGATGGACATTTTTGTTTGAATGGAATCTAATTTAGTTTACTACTTAAGTGGTGTCTTTATATTAAAATTGTGGATTTTCAGAAAACCCTTGGCTGTAGTAAAATACAAAACTGTGATCAGTTACAGAATACTTTAGAGGCATTAGTCTGAACTGCTAAGGAAGAATTCTAGATAATGGAATGTCAGACCCAAGTCAATAATTTAAAGCAAATTTATCTTTCTGAGTAAAAATATTATTTCCAAAGTTGTTATATAAAAAGATAGTTTCTTAATTTAAGCACAGAAATGGTGATTAGCATGCTTCAAGAAAACAGCAAGAAAAAACCCCAGGTTTTTGCAAGTGGTATCATTTAACCATTTTCTCAAGAATTAAGCATGCTAATTTTGTCTACTTGTTGTTTCTGAGTGGATTTTTTGGTGCAGAATAACAAGAATGAAATTATTTTTTGAAAATATAATAAAACAAGTTTAGGAAAGAGACTGCTTTTATAATGCATCCATAAACACATAAGGGTTGTTGTGAAAATGTGTGTGGAGGCGTTCAGTCCATTGACACATTTTCCATATTGCCTATTTTTCATCTTCAATATCAAAGACTCAGAAATACTGTTCTTTCAGAGTAATTATTGCTTCACTGGGAGGCTTTTCCTAGTGATGCAGTAGTCAGCAATTTATAAATACTCTCTCTGCTCTTCTGGAACACTTAGCTCACGTGTTGCTGTCACTCACTTTGAGCTGTAAAAGCAAAGTAATTCTGAAGGGACCAAACAGATAATGTGCAGCTTACCTGGTCATCCAGTGTGCACAAGAAATCAAGTATGTTTTATTCAGACAACACATAATGCAGAGCCATCAAACTATTTCAACTTAGATTCAAAACCTTTTAGAAGAAAGAGGTATGTCTGAGAGGCAGTGTTGTAAAACCCCATTTTCAGAAGCTTAGTACCATCAGATGAAAAATACCATTTGGATAAAGTTTCCAATGCTATTGTCAGTCCAAAGATTTGGAGCGTGTGCTTGTGAGAATAGCTGGTAAAACTTTATTCATTTACCCTAAGACAAAGTGTTTTTCAGCTATTTTTTGTTCTGTCTTTTGTATTCCTCCCCCCAGTGAAATGAAGTGCTGTCATGCGTCAAAAAAATGCCAAATGCATTGTGATAGATGAAGTAGAAATATGAGGAGTTCACACAACACGAGAAGGCGGCTGAAAGTATGAGAGAATTGCTTATCCAAACTGAGGAGAGAGAGTGAAAGAAATTATTTTGACGTGTTTAAAGAAGAAATGGTTACAAAACAAAGCAATAAGTCTGTGAAATTTAATCCATATGCACAGTATTATTTTCCCTGAACAGTGTTGTAGTAACATATATATTTCTGACAATTCTTCTGAAAGATATGTGGGATATATGTCATATTATGAAATATGAGTTTATAGTTATACAAAAGAATTCCCAGTTTGCGTCTTGTTGCTGTTGTTATTTTATACCAACTGAAACAGTAGCAAATCAAAACAAAGCAAAAAAAAGTTATTTTAACACAAGTTCATAATTTCTAGATTCTGAATTATACCTCTGGAAATCTTGGATGTTGAAGGGACCACATAGTGCATGTCTTTGTCAATACTAAGAAAACTTCTGCTTATTTTATGGCAAGTCCATAAAGAAAAAGCAACAAACATGTCCTCTTCTCAAAGGAAGGTAGGTATGAGACTGCTGACTCCAGTCTGCAGTTCGGAGCTGTGACCTTAGCATGCCAGACTTTATTGAATTAGCCATTATCTGGATTGTGCCACTACACCAGTGAGAAGAAGATGGCAGAGAAGGTAATATTAGGACTCAAACCATTGCAAAGTCAGTTACCTTGTCTAAGTAGGTCCAGCTTTTCCTATTGTCAGAGAAATACAGAGAGATGAGAAGAGCATCCCTGTAAGGTGAGTCATCCGTACTTAAGATAGACACTTGCAGAGAAATTTCATGGGGATAACCAGCTTCAACTAGATCCCTAATTTTCACCTGCTGAGACTAAGACAAAGTGACAGCCAGTCTACCTGTACACGATTTCAGTGTAATTTATTTTAGCTATGGTGTGCTGGAGTCTGTAATCCATCACATCAATTTTATTCGCAATAGTTAAAGTCAGACATGTAATTGCATCATCATTCCATCTGATACAGACTCAGGTGAAAGAAATTTCAACAGCTTTCCAGCAACCAGATTGGGACTGATGCTCTATTTGAAGGGAAAATAATACTTTGGAAATGAGAACAGCACCTGGTGTTTGTGAGACATTTTCAGAAATGGTTATTCTAGATAAACGGAGTCTGAAGTGACTTGAGAAGGCTGAGATTTCAGCTGATTCTACACTAACCCAAGATTCTTGGAGGTGCTGAACACAGGCTTCTAAGCTGTTAGGTAGATATAATTAATCATCAACATATCATTTACACCAGAAGCTTGGAAGGTGGTCAATAAGTCCTTGCTCCTCCTGTGAAGTACTAAAACTTGATATTAGTAATCAGTTCTAGATTTGCAAGGAACATACCTAAGTTAGGGCAAAACAGTTTGGGCAAAATTAAAAAACATTAGTGCCTTTCATACAGCATCCAAATGTCTGTAAGAATCCATGGTTAAATAAGTGAAGTTTCTCTGTTGTGCAGCTGCAAAGTGCTGCACCTACCATGCTGCACCTCTGTTGCTGGCTAATGAACTTCACCAACGCAGGGAACACACCTGGGCTTGGTGACTACAGGCTGGCAGAGACCATTACAACCATCACGAAGCCAGAATCCATGATCTGTGTCCAGAAGTCTTCAAATTCTGTCTCATTAAACTTTCTGGCTGGAAATGAATGTTGATTCCATTGATAGAGACATAGTAGCCCTCTCTGAACATTTATGAGTGAAGTGCTGTGATAGGACTCTACAGTGTGCATATTCATCTTAACAGCGAGAAATTGTTAATCAATGTTAATAAGTCATGTTAATAGTAATTAAATATTCTGTATGAAAAATACTTGCAACTATAAAATAGTTCCAATTGTGACTTATTTTAAAATTGTACCACTGGGCAAAGTTGGATAGATGAACTGCAAGTAGAAAACTTTTTATTGTTATTGACAGCTGTATTTTTCTTCAACTTTATGGAACACTAACGAGCTTTGACAGTTCTGTTGTTTCTCTCCCCTTCCTGATGCAATTTGAGTATTTTAATGTTCAACCTCTTTTTGTAATTTAAACTGACACCATTACATTAAGTGCATGACAGGGTCAGTACAGCACATCAAGCTAATTTATAGCCTCTGGCAATTACCAACTCCCAAAGTTTCATAGCAATGCCAGATTTCAGTAACACTTTCTTTTTCAAGCAACCTTCAATAATAAGGCATTTATAATATATTGCAGAAGGCCATTAATTTTAAGTGTGGTGTCTATTCAGCCAGTGGACTTATTGGTTGCAGCAATTCTAAACTGATATTTTACCAGGAGAAATAAATCCTGATCTCTCTACTCTTATGGCATCATGACCCAAGTTCAGGGGCAGAACAGTAAATTCTCACATGACTGAAACGCTGCTCTCCTCGTAGACATGTCCTAGAACTCAGTGACAGAAAGAATCCAATTTGTGGGGTGACATCTCGGCCCCACTAAAGTCAGTGAAAGAATTCCCACAGACTTCAACAGGGATTTTACTGATGCATTTCCTTGTCAATGTGGTAGTTCTTATTACTCTATAAGCTGTTAGGCATCGTCCTTCATGCAGTCCCAAACCACACACCATTTTAAGGATTAAAGACTGCCTTTTCTGGCTTTAAAAACCTTGCCCATTAGTTTCTTCTACCTTTTTTTTTTTTTAGTACTGGTAGCCCCCATATATCCATACTCAAGAGGTATAAATAAAAGGCAGGAAAAGACAGAGGCTGTCAGCAGGACTGGGGAGCACAGATAATCCATAGAACACCCAGTTGATCTATGCATTCCTACCACCTCTCATACCCTAATCAAATGCACATTGTGGTGACCTTGACCACAGGGCCTTTCCCCTTCAGGAAAACACAAGTCTAAAATCTTTGTAGTGCTGCTTCAGCTCCTATGTTGTTCATGATTTGAGTTTTGTTATACCACAAATCATAAGTGGTTGAAGAATACATTATCATAAGAATGAGATAAACAGCTTGTGTTGGTTTGAAAACAAACCAGTGGGAGATGGCAAGTCAGGATTAAAAAATTAAAAATAAGTGTAATAATACAAGGAAAAGCACTGACAAAGTCAGATGCAATCTGATTCCCTGTTAGGGTGGTGGTAGCAGTCCAAATGAAGTAGTTCAGTTGAAGCAGTGATCCCATAGAAGGTCTGGTCTTCAGCCGAAGGTCCAGTAGTAGCTCCTGCCCTCTGGGAACTCAGTAAACAAAACCCCCCCAGGGGCTTCCAAGGCCAGGTTATATCCAGGTAGGAATGCTTGGCTCCTCCCTCCTGGGCGGAGCATCTCACAATAGGATAAGTCCATGAGTCATGCAGTGGTTTCTTGATGGCCCATTGTCTGTTATCAGGGGTGGGTCATAGCAGGAGATAACAGCTAATGGCCCACAGCTGGTGGTAATAGAATACTTAAATACATCTATATTGTAACCTAGGACACAGGTGCCTATATTTGTACACTTTTACAAGGAATTATTTGGAGAGACAAAAAGAACGTACCCAGATGCACCTATATACACAGACGGAAATATTTAGCTACTCGTTGTCACATAGGGGTATTCTCTAGGTTTGCATTATTACCCAGAAGTAAGATTGCAGCATTTCATAGAATCTGCAAGTACATAGTTCAAAATATTTACAGAACATACATTTAAAACTGCCAGGAACAGGAAGGCTAGGTCTCAATATTTTGTTTGCAAGGGGTTTTTTTGTAATTGTGACCTTTTAAAGCAAAGTATAAATTCTAGATGAACTGATGTCATAAAGTTGGCCAAGTAAGGAACTAATTTATATAAACTCACGTACGAGATATCGAGCATCTGGCTCTTGCTGTAAAATGCATAAAAAGCACCTAAACCCAGTATTTATGTTGGACACTAGAGATCCAGTTATCAGGCTTTACAATGATTGCTGTCACTTTACTTTTTAGCTGTTCTTTATTATATATCCTCTACTGAGTCCTGGTTTTCCCCAGGTAGCTGGAATTCCAAGATTTTTGATCATCAATCAAGTCCTGTAGAATGAGAGAAAATAAAAAAGAACTCTTTTTGAGGCAGCTGATATATATCTGATTTCCTGCGGTTCCCACATAAACAAAATTTCTTTAAACAGCTAAACTGACTTAAGCAAGAGAAGTGGAAGTTAAGAGTTGCAGCTGTAGTCCTGCAGCAGGATCTCTGCGTGAGACCGTGGCAAGAGCGGAGCTCCGCTCATAAAATCTTCGGAGCGAAAGGATACAATAGAATTGTCAGCAGAGATACAACACTGAGCTAATCTCTGTAATGGTGGGGCTGGGAATTCATTTAATAATGCTCACATTTTTAAGAGTGCACTCTGTGAATATTCTTTAGAGATTTAAATAATTGCCAAGATGTCCATCATGATAAAATAGCTTCTTTTTCCCCCATGACTGTGAAATGGAGGAATTAGTTCATTTATATCAATTTATCTAATAACTGTAAAAGTGAGCAAAATATAATTAGCTATAAATCCTTGGTAAAAATCTTTTTGGTAATTATATGAAGTAGTCAAATTATTGTAACTTTGTCTTTTTCTATTATTTTATATATGATGCACCTGTAGGATCACCTTCAATGAGATGTAGCCCAGTATAACTTTGGTTCTTCATAGCTCTGTGTGGTTGAACTGCCAGCTAAGGTTAAATCATGACAATATTCCACTGAAAAGAAGGAAGATTTGAGTTTCAGTCCCTTCTCTAGTAGATAAATGATCGTGTTTCTCAATTAAAGTAGATATTACATAAAAGGAAAACATTATATAATTCATTTAGAACATGGGCAATTGTCCTTACAACAAAGATAACTTGACCATTTTGCTCACTAAGGAGACTTATTCTCCATTCCAATTTACTTGTAGTCCAGAATCATGATTTATTATTTGAGGATTGTCCAGTGACCCCAAATGAAACTTCTCTTTCAGCCAAAAAATAACACATTGCAAATAGAAATCTTTTCCATTAAACACTCTTCTGAATTGCAAATGAAAACTAATTCCATTTAAAATATGGAAAGATTTGTGATCAGTTTTCCTCTACTGGTAGAACACCCAAGAGAGACAAACAGATAAATCATGTTGTGAAATTTATCCCTCCACAACACCATCATTTATTTGGGGCAAAACCATGCAGGAAGAAAGTAGGTGCTACCTTAGTGCTGACTGACCTTAGCTCTGACTGGCCATAATCTGTTGGGTTTTGCACAAAGGAGGCACAGTCTGGTATGAAAGAGCACATTGCCTCAAGTGACCATTCATCTCAAAGACATGTCTCAATCTATCTCATCTGCTTTGATCTACAACCGTTGCAGACATTTGTAATGGGATTCTACAGGCAGAGAATGGATCACAGGGGATCTTCGGAGGATCAGCAAGCCAAAGACAGGCCAGAAGTTTTTGAGGCCATGTACCTACATTTTCTCAGTCCACTTTATCTTGCCTAGATTTTTTTCTTGATGAGGTTTTACTACTAATCACCACCATTTCCATTCACTAAAAGGGGATCCCAAAGGTAGGAAGGAGAACTGAGGACACCCTTGGACAACCGGTTTCAGACAACCAGTTGTCTGAAAGCAGCCAAAAGAAGTGTCAGAGGTTATGCACAGGAATCATGTTCTTCATTACTGGCCAACACTAAGCATTTTAAATGACAGGCACATTATCTTGGGTCTAAGCAGGTTTGCTAGGGTCATGGCTGCATGGTGATCCAGTGGGCTATTGTCCTTGGAAGACTAGCACAGCAAGCCCTCAAAAGCATTTGTCAGCTTCTGACTGTCAGGTATGCTGATCTGCTCGATGCAACTGCTGCCATGTATTTTCTTAAAGGATATCCCATTCTCACACAAAAAAAGCTCTAGATTTTTCCCTCAGAATTTCAGACACTGCTTCTTCCTCCCAGGTCTGGGCTGCTTGTACATACAAAGCTCCACAAGAAAGGTTGCCACCCTTGATGGCCAACCCATCTTAGCCTACCAGTACATGTTCTTGGGTGAGCTCACCTCCAGTTTTCAGTAACAATATGAAGAAAGGCTTGCAGAAGAGTTCTAGATCTACATGGACTTTCTACTAAGAAAGTGGTTTTCCTCCCTTTTCAGAATATAATTTTTTTCCTGTGCTCCATCAAATATAACATATGGGCAATAATAATCATCTAAATATATATGGGGGAGAGGGAGGAAGCTGCCAAGACATTACTTAGGAAAGAGTATGCAGATTTTAGTGGTTCACAATCTGACATATGTTTGCAATGTTACGCCGCTGATGCTGCAAAAAAAAACAAATTGAATCCAAAGATCACACTGGGATGTATAAAAAGGAGGGTAGCTTGCAAAATGCATTAGTAGTAGGTCTCATAAAGACAGTGCACCTCAAACAAAACTTGGTTTATTGAGGAGCAACCTTAAGGAAAAGTGTTAGTCCATATGCCTGCTCTCAGAACAGAAGCTCTAATTGGTGCACTGCTGCTTTTCTGGGAATAGTCTTGGGAGACATCAAGCTAAGAATGACTGTAATTTCAGCAGATCTTGTTTTACTCATTTTATGAGTTTGCTTAATTCTTTATTCTTGAAATGCAGTTCTTACTTTTGCTGGTTTCTCTGAATCACGAATTCTTACCATATTCACTGTCACTGTTGTCCAAAGTGCTCTTTCTTTTGGATTCTCAAGCACTTCTTTCCAACTCTGCTCTTCAACAGCTGTAGGTCTCTCAATATTGTGTACTTGAGATGAAGTGTTTGAACCCTTAATGTTTGCTTCTCTCTCCCCCATCATTCTGAACAAGTTATACTTTTTCTATGAAACTGTCAGTCATCAGAATTACCCCACCATCATTTGGTGATGTCACTTGAGTCACAGTTTTGGTTGTGCATGAAGCACTCCAGCGACTCTTGCTTACTTCTCACACTTTTTACCTCACTATCAAGTAATTTAAATTTGATGTATAAATTTAATAATGATAGAACAGTGGGAGAAATCATAAAAAATAGGACAGTGGATCTATCTCTTCTTGTTTTAGATGATGTTCAAGCCGCTGCTTTCTTCTCCTAGATTAAAGCATTAGTCACTAGATAAGTAGACAGGCACAAAGTTGCTTTTCCCCTTTCCTATGAGGCAGAATATACCCTAGGTCAACACAATATTACTACATGTACAGGAAACAAAAGCTTTATTGGTGATACTAACTCACTGCATTCATTTTCTCACCTGTGAGAACATCTCCTCAGCTCTCTGTTCTCATTTCTGTTCCCAGAGTCAGGTAGAAAAATTCAGGCGACTCTTGAAAATGTTATTGACAATACACATCGGAAAAAAATACAGCATACATATTTACAATGCATGTTTCATTCAATAAGTGCTCACAATGTTTATTCAATAATTGGGCTACTCATTATGCATGCAGCATTCATCATGGTGTATATGCACAATTTGTTCTGGCACTTCCCACCTTTGAAAATGTAACTATGCAAAAATAATGAAGTTGTTTAATGTCGTACTGTGAAATAGTACATGCCATTTTAAAGGAATATTTTCAAAGGCAGTTTCAGACTTGGTCACAAAAACAACCCTAAAATAAATGTGCAATATTAGCTGACTTAGTCAAACAACTTCTTGATATTGGAGTATTCTTATTCTGAACTGGAGCCATACTGGTGGGACCAGAAGGACACCATAAAATTTGACTACATATTTAAGCACAGACAATATCAGAAATAAATCACAAATTTCAGGGTTGAAAATTCTGGTTTAGTTGTGCATTTTTTTAAAAGCCTAATCACAGGGATCAATAATGGAGGGAAAGGAGAAAATCAAGTATCTTTTTCATTCAATATTAGGAAATCAATATTGGTCTATATTAATAGTGGTCCCTGTAGGCAAAGTTCACTGCAAAGGTACAGAGGATGAGGAACCAGTTGAATAAAGTCACCTGCTGGGCTAACAGAATTGCAAGAATTTATCCACTCTGGCATTTAACTGTACAGTTTCCTAGCCTTCGCTTCTGATGACTCTTGCTCACTTTAGCAGTGCATGCCTCTAACCCATTAGATTTGACAGTCACAGATGGTTTCACAGAAGTTTTTCTGGTATATTGGCTACAAAAGCTGGTTTGGATTGGAATCAAGCTGTTTATTGCTGAGTATGATGTAATACATTGATGGTGGTGAATCAATTATGTGTTTCTGCAATAGCCTGCACGCAAAAATAGCATTTACTGCCAAGCAGTAAAATTATTAAATAGAAAATCTGGAATCTATTTTTTTCAGGTGACTAGAGAGAACATTACCTTTTAAAATCATCTGGAGTTTCCCATAAGCCATCCAAATTTACAGCAATGTAGGCAGCATGCTCATCAGCTGATGGGTATAATGATGAATTATGTGCTAGTTGCAGTAAATCTGGGTGTACTGTCATGCTCTGCACTCCAGGGACCAGATTGTCACAGACTGTTTGCATACCTTTCCTCTTCCTCAGGCCCAAACATACTTTATCTTGAGCACAAAGCTGATGGAACAGCAGTATGTGCTTGTCCCTGAGCTAGGCTGCTACTCTCTTTTTCTGTGGAGGATAATTGAAAACCCAGGGAAGACCGGGAAATTTCCGTGTGCCTTGGAGCACACTTTTGATGTGGGCTTTTTTTTTCCTACCTTTTGCTCTCAGAAACTTTGTCTGCACAATTTAATGCTTCTGCCACAGAAAAACCTTCATTTGTTCTGTTCATTGCTTTTCATTACATCTGAACAGAATGACATTAGTCCAGATTCTATCAAGGCACTATTCCCCATACTGGTAACATCTATGATAGTAAACTGTTCATTTAGTCAGACATGACTACCAGAAAAACAAGCAAAGAATCAAACAAAAAAATCAACATCTTAATTTGACAGGAAAAAAAACAAGCTTAAAAGAAAAAAAAATAAGGTAAGAGCATCACAGCATCATGCTTTATCTTCGTTTTTTCAGAATTCCCTTTATGCCATTGGAATATCTGGTGTTCAGAGTCTGTTGGTTGGGTACAAAATTCAAGCCTTAAAAAATGTTCAGATATTATCTTACACTTTTATAATAATTATATGTAAGCTGTCATATTTTCTAAGTCATTGTTAAAAATTGTCATGCTCTTACTTCTGGGAAAAAACAAACATTTAATTGTGTCAATTAGAAAGTTCTTTTTAAAAAGGTTCAGTCAAAATTGATTTCTTAAACATACTCACCATGAAAGTTTTTTTAAGAACCCTGCACAGTTAGCAAAATGGGAGTGCATACAGAAAGTCCTTTAACATAAACTTCTTCATCCAAACAGTTCTGTTTGGCTTCTTTTAAAGGGCACAGGGCATTTTCTCAATGAAGATAAGATGTGGAGATGGGATTTCTTACTTTTTTAATTTGGTCAAAATTATGGACGAGCTAAAAAGACATTCCATAATGTTTTCTGAATGTATGTTCTCCCCAAACACATCTATTACATCTCTCTCTCTCAGGTACTGGTAGCTATATTCTGTGTACTCCATTCTTATGGTGCACTGGCCACTTGATAGAAAAAATTCCCCTGGCACAAAGTCTTATTGCAGCAGCCAGACATATTAGTACTAATCTGCATCTAACATTACTTAGATTCAAGTAAAAATTGGCTAAACGAGCTCGAGTTCAAAATTGTCTTCCTCCTAGTCATTAGTGGCCCAATTCCAAATATGTTGATGGAAAAACTCTCAAGAGCTTTTGTAGTCTTTGGACTGAGCTGTCAAATAACCACATTATAAATCCTATTCTTTTTTTACAGTCTCTTTCCTTTTGACCCAACAGTAGAAAATCAGGCTATTCAAAATGCTTACCACACACAGCACTTACTCTGCAGTGGGAATGAATCTCCATTTCAGATGCAAAACCCTTGGGTAAAAGGAAGGGATACAGTTCACTAGCTTTTATGTATTCATCAGAGAGATGAGGGAGGTTTTGATTATACCTTTCATTCATCAGAGATGATGCACTCTAAGGTGGATTTCCTCAGACAAAGAATTTAGGAAAGTTAAAAATCTGTGAAATATGATCCAGGCCACTTAATGTAGGTACCCAGCTACATTATTGGCAGTATATGAATTCTACAGGAAAGACAAAGTAGCTGTAGCTGCATGAGACTCAGGCTATCTAGTGGTACAGATACATTCTAAAATAATATCTATGGTTTAATTCATAACATGGTTAATTATTTTAGTAATAGAAGGTGGTGATGCACCTTATGACTTTCTCAATAGCTTTGTACTTAGAAGACTTACTTCAGAAGTGCAGATCTCAGTTGTAGGATCTCCACCTGTGGGTAATGAGGTAAAACCAATGTACCCTAAATCCCAGTGTCTGTGGCATTCTGCTAGGAGCAACCCCTGTGCTCTAGACAGTTCTGGTTTTGATCCTTAACTGTTTTGGCCACCATCTCTTGAAGCTGATCACTGCATTTGGTATGAAAGGATTATAGAGCCTATTTACTTGATGTTTACAGCTTTTATTGGAAAGTCCATTCACCTACATACTCATAAGATAAAATCTGAAAAATTCACTAGGTCTAGGACTATGGCAAACTGTAGGTCTCTCCTACCTTGTCTAAGAACCCTAAAGAAAAGGCAGGTATTAGGTGTCATCTTCCCCGCATTCCTGCACCATGATCCTTCTCTGCCTGGTGACACAGTGACTGAACTTGAACAGCAGCACTAGGCACTCCACATACCTGCACAATGATCACCTGCACAATTCCCTGGTAGTGTGGGCACATACCTACCAAGCTTGAGATATGCCCAGAACCCAGGACAAATGGACAGATGTTTAATAATGCCATTATACAAATGGTGAAACCTCCTAATGCTGCGAACTGAGGCGTTTATGCAGTAAAGCATCACTGGAAAATACGTGAAAAGTAATCTGTCTGCAACTGACCTGTCAAAGGGAGATTCAGCTCTGCGCTGACTGGAGAGTCTGCCCACTTTTAAAGCAGTCTGCACAGTCTCTTCCACTAAACCTGCTCCCCTCCTTCTCCATTTTGCAGAAGACTAAACAAAAGCATCACATTGATCCTTCACATCATCCACATAAGAAATGCTTATGTGAATAGGTTGTACTCTTGTCATTTCTGTCAAAGACATCTGTTTTTATATTCAAATATTTCTTGGAACCTGTAAAGACACAAAACTTTAAGTTACACTACAAATCAAACTAATGTGGGGAAAAACATCACATTGTCACACATTTTCTAAATTAATAGTATAGTACATGTGGTGTTGTTCAAAAATCAGGCCTTTTTATTTGGAAACTTTTTAAAGATAATTTTTTTAAAATCAAAGTTTTCAATAATTATTTTTTTATTATTCTGCATGTCTAGCTTTATTTGCTCTAAAATATTAAATGCATCTTCAGAAGCATGTACAATGCCCTGGCTGCAATAAGTTGATTGCAGTTTCTGCTACCAGAATTATGCTATGATTTGCAACAGAAATTAGAATACGTCAATCAAAATCTTCATCAAGTTGCAAGTTTTCAGATGGTAGGTCTCTATTAGAGTGTCCTTACTTATTTTTGTAACTATGTTTGGTGATTCATAAGTCACTGGACTTATTTCAACTCTCAGGCATGAGGAGGTCACAAGGCTCAGTTTAATTAGGTAGTGTCACTGGATATATTAATTTATTGCAGTATATTACAGCCAGGCTGCATTACTCTCCATGTAAACACATTTTAGTATTCACTAAGAAAACTTGGCAGGCCCAGAAAATGCTTTCTAAGGATGATGTCTGTTGTGTAACAATCCATGTCACCATCTTAATCTATTTGGTCTTCCCTGACAGAGAATATATGGTTTTATAAACGTCTTGACTGTGACAATTCTTTCAAACAAAACACAGCAGTGGCCACTACCTGCAGTTTAAACTAAGCAAGGTAGTAAAAGATGGAGCTTTGATGATCTAAAATTAAGGGACAAAAAAGGTGTGCTCCATTATCTCTAGAGAATAAAAGACATCAGGTCATACTTTAGCTGATTCAATGACCACCTTGTTTAGTCATAGCACTGAAGAAATTATTACATTTTTACAGAGGATTAGTACTGGAGCTTTCAAAATATCATCCTGCTCTGAGACATTGGTGAAGTCAGGACACTAAATTAGCCAATGCTTACACTGACACATACATGTAAGGGTCACGTTCAATGAATGAAATTCAGAATACTACTAAAATGCAGACTACTGAAGGTAAAACCAGTCTTGAAAACTCTCCTTCATCAATGTTTTTGAAATTGGCCACTTGAACTTCTAAAACCTCTTGTTTTGTGGCTCTGAATATACTTAGAAACTACACAGTTTAGACATGTCAAAAACTCATGGTTAAGCTCAACCATGGCTCCAGTTCCAAAAATCCAGATAATCCTCTGACTAACTTTCTGGAGACATTTTATGTTGAAATTATTTATTGAAGATGGATGTTTATTGCACTGACAGACTCAAGATCCCCAGAAAATGTGTCAATAAAATTTTTATTTTCTTTTAAATCAGAAGAAGAACTAAAACCACACACTTTGGAAATCACACAATGCAAAAGACATTTCTGCAGGGACTAGAGTTCATTGCTGCTGTATCTATGAGAGCATTCAAACCATTTTGCTGCTGACTGCTTTGGCATAAGAGGGATAGCAGAGAGAGAGACAGAGGAACGTTTCACCATTAACTAAATTGCGGGGTGAGAAGACGAACTCCCCTGGACTTGAAGGAGAGCACAAGAGCAAGTTTAACTCTGTAAATTGCCTCCGTTTGAAGGGATACTTATATTAGAGACTGTCCTTCTCAATAGCCAAAAAACCCAAAAAATCTCTAGAGCACATTCTCCTGAGGGCAGGATGTCCTTGGGCTGATGGAGTAACTAGGTCAGTAGCTCTTTTTCCGCTGGACAAAGTTAGACTAGTCATAGGACAATTCCTCCAATATGAAGCAACCCTTCCTGTAGTGTTGGTGTCCTGTTCAGTCACACTCACACCACTTTCCAAAGGAACTTGTATCTGTCTCTAAATGAAAATGACCAGGGGTTGTTTGTAACCTAGCAGTCCTTAGTTTATTATATTCTTTCTTGACAATAAGAGGTCAGTCAATTATTAGACTTCATGCTTCACAATCAAAAAAGAAAAAGTACTTTAATTTGTCCTAATGAGAACAATAAGAATAATAATTCACTTTGGAAATTAAAAAATGTCTTTGTGTTAAAGCAGAACAGTTACGCCTCACTTAAGTGCCATAACTGTAGCATTTAATTTCAGAATAAAGCCCTCTAGTTTAGTTCTAATTACTTTGCAAGTAAAATGTGTATAATTGGTAAAATCATGGGTTGTTTTAGAGGAGAAATACAGTTTCCCTAAGCTTGTTGCAAATAGTGTGTTTTGCACAGCAGGTTCTTTCTCCTGGTTCTCGGTAGTGGCCCAGCTCCTCTCTGTGCCAGTAAGGGGACAGCACACACTGGGCAATTCACTGAGCAGCAAGAGACAGAAGTTTGGAAAACATAGCCAGCAAGGTCCAGTGAAAGAACTGTGTTTGTTTGACCAGCAAAAGAGAGTATTTTTGATACAGGTCTTCAGCCACATGAAAGGTTTCTCAACAGATTTAGCTTCCCCGGGAGGCAGGTGTTCCTGTGTAAAGTAAAGCACGCAGCTGCAGAAGGTAGAGGTTACAGAAACAATTTGTTTGCTTTTCAGGAAGTTTTTGAATCTATGTTCTATACACCTTTAAGCCTTATCAGACATATATCCTTCAGTATTTGCTGTATTTTTCTAAAGCAGTTCCATGGTTGAATTACCATATTTTATGTCCGTATTTGGTCCTCTTATTTTATTCTATTCAAGTGTAATGTAATACAGTAGAAATTACAAGAATATAGTCAGTTTTTCTGAAGAACTAAAATTAATTATTAGTAATACCAACGTTTTATCTAAGTAGCCATTTTAAATCTAAGCTACAAATATAATTGAAAAAAACTTGAGTTACTGTAATTTTTATTTTGTATTTTAACATCAAATAATTTTGAAATGGTATACTTTATCTGAGGTGTTATAAAGAATCATGAATGTTAAAATTTCTTTAAACTTTCTAAGATGAGTCTGAAAAGCTGTGAGAACTTTTTATTCAGAATTTTTCAGTTACAGTGCAATTTCCTCAAAATACTTCTGATTTTCAAAGATTCATATTTTAAGTGGTCTCAAGAAAAAAAAATTGCTCCTGAACTGAAATAAATTGCTTTCTCCTAAAAGTGCTATGAATTGTCATTATCAGATTTATATATAATCTGAATTTCTTATCAAGGAAGTTAATATCCATCAGCAAAGTTAAATGACTGCAGAGCTATCCAAGCATGTACTGCTTGTTAGAAATTGTTTCACTGTTCTCAAAGTAATTTTTTACCCTGGGTTTGAAGAAATCCACTGTACTCAAAAGAAATACCTTCCAGTTTGCTGCAGACAAAAGTCTTAAAACTTATTAACTGCTAAGACTTACAAATCACACATTTCTATGGAGTTTAAAATGCAGTTATGATTGGGATTGCATTTTATACTTGATGGCTGTTGCCAGCAACTGCAAATACTGAACTTTTCTAATAAAGAAGTACTTTTCTTGTTCAGGAGATGCTTTCAATATTTTTCCTTAGGATTGAAGAGCCCATTGTTAAGTGCTTAATAATAATTGCTGGTGCCTAATGTTTTTGATTTTTTTTTTTAATCTAACAAGTAAGGTCATATGAGTGCTTTCATGCTACCATTCATTATAGGCAAACCCAATTCTCTTCTGTTAGAGACTGATTTTATGTAGGACTTTTAGCTTGGTATTTCAAAGACAAACAATGTTCTAGAGGGAAAAACCTTTGGGAGAAGCAATATCCCTACATTTTCAGTGAAGAAAAGAATATGTCACAAAGTGCCTAGCTGGTTCAAACTCTGTACATATCTGTGTATGTATAATTTTATGTATACAACTTTTACTTTTCCAGCTGCAGTATAAGGCAGTAAAGCCCACTTTCTTGAGGACTCAAACCTCCTGAGGGACACGTTATTACCTCATTTTGAGTTAGCCTTTTAGCCTTGTTCTACTGGCATTCCTGGGCAATTCCACTTCCATTCCTTTGCTAGAGTAGAGCTGGCTGTCACAAACCAAAGCTGGAGAGTGGCAATAGGTCTCATTCTGCTGGCACCTCTGCCAGCAGAAATAGAAATGTGTAGACCCCTCTTCAAGGTGGAAAATTTCACACACCTTACATCTCACGACATCCAAAAAATAATTAAGACAGAATAATGTGGAGAAGAAGAAAGATATTTATAAAACTAAGTGCAGGACAATTAGAAGGATACATTTGCACAATAGACACTGAAGCTTAATAACACAGCTCTAATGATACCAAGTGCACACAGTAGGAAGTCCTAGGTGTAAACTGGAGTTATTGCTTCAGCCACTCAAATGCAGCCAAAAAAGATTGAATTGGCATAACTCTCTAGCATCTCTACTGGTTCAAACTGAAAGCTTTCCTTTTTTTAATTTGTAGCCTGTTCCTAGTTCTGCTCTGTCAGTGCTTGTTTTATCAGTCACAGGAAAAAGAACTTGCCTGCAGCATAGTCAGCACCTTGATGTGACTGCAAAGAACAAAATATGCTTCCTTTCTAACGTGGCCAAAGATTGAAACAACCTTTCCTTCAAACAACCTTTCCTTCAAACAGCCTTTCCTTCAAACAACCCTTCCTTCAAACCCCTTGGTTTGAAAATACTTTTTTTGGTTTTTTATTAAAAAAGAACAGTCACTCTAAAACTCTGTGTTTGACTTTGCTCAGAGGCACGGAACAGTTGTGAAAATGGTTGCCATTGGCAAGTGTTGACTGAGCTGAGGGTCTGAAACCTGCTCCACACGTATCCTGATGCTGCAAAAGGTTAAAATTAGAGGACAGATGGTAAATTTAGTCATAAAGAATGTGCTCAGACACTGGCACTCTTCCTTGAACCTTCTCACCAGTAGGACAATACTGTCAGGGCTGCAGAAGGGGACTCATTAGGCTTGTGAGCAGGTAGAACATGCTTGTACAACATTATTTTGGGTGCGCTCACCTGAAGATGGCACCTTGCTGCCACAGCCTACAGACAGCTGGCCAGACAGAGGCTGTGCCCTGAAGCCCAGACTGCGTGAGCAGGCAGACAGATGATTAAATCAAGTGGGTTGTGACTCTAGGGGGTTCTCTTAAACTCTATAGACCTGTTTTCCATGAAACTTCTTTATTTTCCAGGTATGTTGTGATTTGCCTAACATGAAGCCATAGCTTGCTGCAAGTTCAAATAAAAATCAACATTAAAGGGGAAAAAATTATAAATAGAGAACTTTTGAGAAGGAACTTTGATGAAGCTGCCAGATAGAGACAAAATGAAAAAAAACTTACAACTCAAAAAAACCCCAAAAAGTGGCAAAGGAGAGATGTTTCTTGGGCAGAGCCCTGGAGTGCTTGGCTCTGAAGTTAGATTATATATGACTGCTGCTGTGCAGGAAAATATGCAAATAAATGCCGATGGTATTTCTTTTACTTCATGTCAGCAAGGAAAATAGCCTCATCAAGTCTCAAATCATGACTTTCCATGCACATTCTTGGAAATTTTTTGGCTATGATATCATAAATCATATGAGAAAAGTCAACTTGAAGGAGAAAAACCAAACATACCAGATAATGAATATCTGAATGACCTTTTATATTTCTCTCAAAATATTAAGCATGGCATAAAAGCATTCCTCTTAATGTCTCTGAAGCCTTTTCTGTGAGAAAAATCACTAGAAACAGCGTTTTTTTACATCATGTGCCATTGCTTCTAGCCAATGGTAGTATGAAAAATACAGATTCAAGCAATAAACAGTTGCCTTGCTGTGAAAAAGTTAGCTCAAGAAATGTACAAATGAGCCAATAAATTTTGAAATAGCAATTAATTAATAATAACAAAAAAAAAACCAAGTAAGGACACAGAGGAATTTATTAACATTTGGTACCATGTTTTCAAAAATATTTCTCATTGCATGTGATTCTGGCACACACTTCAGAACTAATGATAACTCCTTGCAATTAGATATCTGGAAGATATAAAGAGCTTGGGGAGTAAAGCTGAGATTTATTATGTAATACTGAGATTATATTGTTTTTTAACTCTCAGGTACATTGGAGCAGCAGAAGTATCTAAAGGAATCACAGAAGAATTCAGATTCAAAAAAGTGCAATCTGTCTTTTCCCTAGAGTTTGGCAACTCATTTCTTTATTCCCTTTAAATCCTATCTACCTGAACACTGCTATCTGGGTAGGGCGAACTGTTAACAAGTACTTTATTTTACTACCTTTTTTCCCAAGCTCAGGATTCAAACTCATTGCTATCCCTTGCTCTCTGACCAAGAGCAGGAAATGCCCGGACCTTGCACACTGCCTTGGCTTGACAGAAGCAGGTGTGAAACATATTTACTTTGTCTGTGACACTGGTAGTTACAGTGTTTGCTTACAAGAATGCTGATGTTCCAGGCAATTTGGCTCAGGCATTGATCCTTCTTAGGTACCCAGGCAGAGAGGATTCTCTCCTGCTCTCTCCTCCCCAAGGAGAACGGCTTCTTTATAAAAGTGAGCAAGATTAAAGCAGTGGTTGGGTAGATCTCTTTAGACCGCTTTACTCACACGGGGATTGAAAGGACGCGTAAAACGGTGTTTAGCAGCACCACCTGGTGGTAATGACTTCTTGTATCTACTTGGTGTCGTCTTGTAGCTGCTTTGGTGAAGCATCCTGCCTGCGTGGCAGAGGGAAGAAAATTGTGTCAGGACACCAGATGGAAACAGTGTAGTGCTGTATTACTACTCTTAGCAGTCCGTTTTCCTGGGGAAATGGGAGAGCAGACCGTAGGCATTTAAAGCGTTGCACTGAATATCCCGTGAAACAACAGAGCTTCCTTCTGCGTAAAAATGTGACTGCAAGGGAACAAGGTGTCCAACGTGCCATTTCGTAGGAAAAAACAGATGTTTCAGCCCTCTTCTCCAACCTGATAAGCAAATCCTGGACAAGAAGGGGACATAATTTTCAGAGAAGTAAAATTCAGTTCTTTCAGCACCTTAGGAGAAAAAAAAAGCAAGCTTATCACCTGTGAATTATACATGATGTTTGCTACTGATTTCTAAAATGTCAGTGAGTGAGAATTAAGAGGCTAGGACAAAAACCCTAAATTATCCATTTTTCTTTGAAGAAAGTTTGTTTTAAGAGAAACTACCATGAGGAAAGAAAAATTGTTACAACAAGAGGCTCAAATTACCATTGGGCTGTTAGATCCCTATCCTGATAGATAACCTTAGAGGAAGAAGAAACATGAAGCTGAACTTCAGCCATTGCGAGAGTTCTCTGTGAAACTGGGGTTTATTCTCCCTTTATTTTTTTTTTAATTGACCTTCTTCTTAGTCATTTCTCAGGTTAATATATTCAGAAAAATTAATTATTTACAAAAAGTCACAACCTCCATTAAACCCTATTGTATAAGGTTTACATGCAACACATGAGGAAAGCTCTGTGCCAAATTCCAGAAAATGCAGAAAACAGAAACGCTAAAGAGAGGGGTTTTCATCTACTTCTCCAAGGGAATGAGAATTCCAGTATCCATGGGAGGGAGGTAACACTCTCCAACCAGGAAACATATCTTTAGTGCCATCCGTTTCTCTCCCTCCACTCCACCTCTGCAATAATTTCTGCCTTAATTGCCTTTCTTAGAAGGCAAAGGTGATGATCACAAAATTACTTCTGTGGTCATAGAGATGCTGGATAACTCTTCTGGATTTAATAAATTTGGAATAAGTTAATTCGTGCTGCCCAAGGTGTTTGTAATAAATGTGCTCTTACCATGTGGGCACTCTGAGGTAGGAACTCTACCATCTAATCCTCGTGCTCTTCCATTTCTCATGAAATAATTAAAATTCACTGTGCCAAAAGGAGAGGAAAAGAAAGAATGGGTACACAGAGAGTCCAGAGTACCACTATCTGTTCCAATTAAATCTTAACTCACAAAACTTACACCTCCTGTTGCTGTGGTGCTCCAGGCAAGCATCCCTCAAGTCATCTGAAAGCCGTTCTTTGTCTTTCACTGCCTGTCCCGAACCAACCATCAGATACAACATTTTGTGGGCAGCTCGCATCAGTGGAGTGTTTGGTAACTTACACAATGCCAACAACTATGAGTCAAAACTGTTACAGATCAGTAACATTTGGTAATTTTCTCTATTAAATATTAAAAATAGAAATGAAGTAATGTATGAGTACATAATGATTAAGAAAAACAAATAAAACCTTTCACAGCCAAAAAATAACTGACAGATTTTGAGCTTTGTCCTGGTAAATTATGAAGAGTGTGATTACTACCTTTACAGACTGGTGGATACTAATTTTACCTTGGAGCAATTTGGTAAAGATTTAAGTTTTTCCTTTCAAAGAAAAAACTCTTTTAGAATTAATTGCTCTAGTTATATCATGTCTGGAGAAGAGTAAAGCAGTGATAGCTTTCAGTAAGACACAGAAATTTTCTGGTAGCCTGGCCTCAATTCCCCTCTCAGTAGGTACTTTAATATTTTGCTTTAAGGTACTTGGCATCACAGATTGTCAAATAATGGAGAGGATTTCCATTCTGATACTATCAGCAAAGTCAAGACCTGTGAATCCGTATCCAAAGCTTCATCCAATGGGATGAGTACCACACTTCCTAACTACTGCATTAGCTTTCTCATGGATTAGAAATCTAGTGCAGAAACTGTGAGCAGCTGCCTGCCATCCTGAAAAAATATTGCAAAATATGCAATTTTCAATTAATACCCATTTGAGCAAGAATATATATTACAGAAAAAAAAATACCTGAATTGCTCTAAGAATCATTTCAGTGTTGTAGAACCTGCCTTTCAACCTGATGAGTTGTTTCAGTGACTACTGACCACCAAGCTCTTAACTACAAATCGATGTCTTATTTACACTGTGGTTTTTCTCTAATTCGTTGTTCAGATTTTCACTTTAATTTTATTGTCATGTCATTATTTAAGACCAGTTGACAACACAGCCGCTCACTGGACCCTATCCTCTCCCACTCTACTCCACTGAAATGGGGAGGAGAATCAAAAGTAAAATTTGTAGGTTGATTTTAATAATTGGGGAGAAAATGTAAAATAATAATAATAATAACAATAACAATAGTAATGGGAAAGAAAGACACCTTCACTCTCTAAGTATGAACTAAAGTCCTTGTCTTTGGCTGACTGACTACATTTGCTCAGTTTATTTGGACTTCTCTTCACAGAGGACTCTAACTTTTTTCCCTCAGGTGCTCATGGAGGAGAAAATACCATGATCATTTCTGCTGGAGCATTCTCACTGCCCATCACCTCCCTCCTACCAGAGGTCACTTTTCTGTCAGATCTGCAAGTGTTATGTGTTTAATTGCTTCTGTCAGCTTCTTCTGTTGGAGTGACAGGCATTCATTTAAATTCTTTTATTGGCAAATTTTTCTAGCCCAGATTTTTTGCAAGAACCATGTAAGGGAGGAATGAAATCTGCAGTTATGCTGGCACATCTGAGGAGACAGGACTCTCTAGGAGGAATATCAGGGACAGTAAAGGTAACTGGGCTGGTCCAGCCACAGGCAAGGGAAGACAGCTGGCAGCAGGCTGATAAACATTCTATTCCACAGCACAGTGCTGGGAAGGGGTCTGTCACTGAGAAATATACCACTGAGGCTTCTCTTTCCTTTGGATGCAGAATGCCTTTCACAAATTGATTATATCTTTTCCTAGCAGCCTTTCTCATGTGCCCACTCTACTGAAACTGTTCCGGTTTCTCATATTCCTATGTGTGCTAATTCTGTGAGAGGGTGTAGGGGGAGTGTCTGGGCTTTAGAGAGATTTCAGAATTTTGGGATAATATCTTTTTCCTACAGGAGCTGAAATGGTAATGTTGACTACAAATTTATTCAGTTGAGTTGCTTCTTAGAAATGACAGAAATCAGAAATGTTTCAAATCAAAAATAAATTTCCATCCAATTTGAAATATTTTTGCCAAAAATTCAGTGTGAAAGGTAGGTCTGACAATAGTCCTCTGTTTGCGCTACAGTACTGTTTTTTCTTGGCTTTAAAAGTCTTCCTTTCGGGTATTTATTTATGAAAATTTGCGGCCAAAAAAAAGTGACTCACCCTACAGTTAAAACAAAAAGTGTGTTCCGTATATGAGAGAAGGAATTAAAAAAAAAATTTAAGCAATGAACTTTGCATATCAGAACCAGAAAGAGATGTCAGAATTTGAAAAGCCTGAATCAGAGGTGTCCAGTCATGTCTGCTTCAATACAGTTCAGCAGCTGCCAGGGTTCTTTGACAATTTTTGTGATGTCACACAGATAATTGTCATTTCCCTCTGTTCTTTCCTATTTTGTAAGAAGGATTCCCTGAGATGTCAGGGGGGGTGTCAAACTGCAAATATATAAGTGTTTTGTGGAATTTGGAGTAGGCAGTAAAACAGATATCATAATTTTCTAGGATTTTTAATCTTTACACATGGAGTGGGATTTTTTTTTTTGTCTGTTTGTTTGTTTGCTTGTTTTTCTCCCGGGTAAGTACGGTACTGGGGGGTTACACTAACATCCGCGTGTTTGGGGATGGGCACAGCAGCAGGTTGTGCGCTGGGTGTGCCCCGCTGTTCCCTCCTGTTCCGCCGAAGGTCGCCGGCCGAGGCGGCGGGTCCGGGGTCAGCAGAGGCTGGGAGCAGAGCACGGCTGCAGGTGAGCTCTCGCAGCGGGGCCCGGGCGCAGCACCGCCCCCTCAGCCGGGGCAGCTCTCGGGCGGCGAAAGGAGCCGGGAGCCCTGGGCAGGGCGGCGGGAGCGCTCCACCGGGAGCGGGCGGTGGGACGCGGGGAGCTCCCGGGGACGAGCGGAGTGCAGCGTCGGCAGGTGGATCCCAAGGCGGAACGCTGACTGAGGATGTTGAAATTTTCTGCATTTTTGCGCTCTGTGTGCGATCAGCCATGAGGGGTTTTTTCCCTTTGGTTTTTGTTCGTTTGGTTTTACCTGTTGTTTTGTTTGGGTTTTTTTGCTTTAACGATGAAAAGAAAACCGACTACCTTTGGACTGATGTTTGCCTTTAGTGAAAAGGTATGCCTGTGACTTCAGTCAGTGCTGAAGAAGCTTAGGTCCCTGGGGGAATGGTGAGAATCTGTCTCTCCAACCCTGTCTTGGTGAGAAAGATCCTGTGGCAATAAGGCAAAGTGCTTTGGATAGTGACTATAGAAAGAAGAAAATAAAAATAGTAAGGAAATATTTGTGTTATATGAAAGCTATGCTTTAAATAAGTAATTCAACTTTTTGAAAAAAATTATAATTTTCCTATATTTTCTACTCATTGGAAAGAGACACAATGATCTTTTTTCTGGTCATTCATGGTCTCACATTCATTGAAGACAAAAATATGTTTGTGTCAGAAACTGAGTAAAAATTAAATGTAGAGAGGATTTTTAAAGGCTGTTGTGCAGCATAACCATCAAGCTTTACCATAAGGGGAAAAATAAGGTAGGGTTATTGTGTTTGAATACTCTTTCTTCCGACACTTTGCCTTATTTTCTTGCACTTTAATACCAGACTCATGTGAAGTCGAGTCATACCATGTGAAGAAAAATATCTTCAGTTAATAGTTTGACTCAGATTCAATAAATATCTGCTTTATAGTATGAGCTCAGGAGTAGCTAGAGATTTTTATGGAGAAAAAAATCTGTGAAAGAGTTCCTTTTATTGAATTTGCATTTGTTTTACATAGAAATCTCCAAGCAAATCTTCTGCTACAATGTCATTAAAATTTAGTGACCTAATGAAAATGTCATATATTGAGCAAAATTTTCAGTGTTTTCTATGATTCTGTCACTATAATCCATCTCTACCCCAGCCCCATCCCACCTTCCCAAAGAAAGGTATCTATCAAAAGGATAGATGTTTGTCTATACCACCATGGTTTGTTAATTCAATGTTACTATTTTGGATAGGAACTCTTATTAAGAACACCAAAAGTTAAATAGTTTGGAAAGTTACAGTTGTTCTCTTGGATAAGTAGTAGTGAAAAGTGTAAATCCAGAATACCTGCAGCTGTCTCTCAGACAACCCAGTAGGCAGTACGCTGCATGGGAAGTCAAGGAAAGCAAAAAAGAATCTGTTGTGAGTAAAGCAGGAAGAGCCAGAAGGTTTCACACCTCTCCTGGTGGTAGGCAGTGCATCACACAGAAAGAGCAGTGAAGATTATGCTTTATGAGGAAATGTGAGATCCCTTGGTTATTGCCTGGTCTTGAAGTTTTGTCCATGAGATTGGTTATGTGGGGGCACAGACACAGTGGTACAGTAATTGCAGCAAAAAGGGGAAATATAGAAATGTGGAAGGTTGATGATGGCTGAACTCCCAGAACCCACCAAACCCTCCCTATCACTTCACTCCACAGCTGGACAGAAGGGAGACAATACAGCACTGAAAGGCTTATGGGTAGGGACAGGACAGGGAGGAACACCCATCAGTTACCACAATGGGCAAAACAGACTCAGCTTGGGGAACGCTAATTGAATTCATTGCTAATCAAATAAGCGGGATAATGAGAAGCAAAACAAATCTTAAAAACACGTTCTCCCCACCCCTCCTCATTCCCGGACTTGACTTTATTCTGGAGCCTCAACCCCCTCCCTGCAGCATCTCAGGGGGAGAGGGAATAGGGGTTGCAGTCAGTTCATCACGTTGTCTCTGCTGCTCCTTCCTCCTCAAAGGAGGACTCCTCACACTCTTCCGTGGTGGAAGTCTGCTCCTCCCACAGGCCAACATGGGTTGCAGGGGGACACCTGCCTCGCCTTGGTCTGCACCATGTTCTGCAGGGCAGTCTTTCTCCACTGACCTTGGTGTCTGCAGAGCTGTTTCTCACACATACTCCCACTTCTTTTTGGCTGCAGTAGCTGTTCCACAGTAAGTTTTCCCCCTCTTCTTAAAACTGCTGTCTCCTTGAGGTGCTGCCACTGTTGCTGACTGGCTTGGACTTGGCCATTGGTGGTTCTATCTTGAAACAAACTGGTATTGGCTCTGTTGGACATGGGGGAAGCTTCTGGCAGCTTCTCACCCCTGTAGTCACCTGGCTACCAAAGCCTTGCCACAGTAAACTCATTACAAGAAGCATAAATAGCAGTTCTCCAGGTTCTGTGATAAAATCCCAGTGGGTTAAGATACCAGGACAGACCCTAAGCAAGCCAAATACTAATGTTTCTGTGTTCTCATTCATCTTGGTGTCCAGTTCTACGGTCATTCCAAAATTTAGTTCTATGACCAAGTAATAGGAAGTGTCCAGTACCCACCCTTATCAAATTCATCTCAACTGTTTACATTTATGTGCTGCTTCAAGGTCTTCAGCCTCAGTGGATGTAAGAGGATGACCCAAGCCATTATATTTACCTTATATTTCCAGCACTGATCTTGTCATCATGGTGTGGATGGCCTTGTTCCTTGATGGTGGAAGAGTTTGTGTTAGTGGTGCTTTACAGAGCTGAGCCAGATATCCTGCAGTCCAAATTTGTTCTTCAGTTCTCCAGCCAAGTAGGTAGACCTCTGCTTAATTACTTTCCTTCTCCTCCTAACTTTAATACAACTACCCTCACCCAATTGTTAATACACCCCAGCCCTGTTTATGAGCAATCTCATACTTTTTTATTTTATTGTATTAATTTAATTTCTTCCTATAAATAAACAAATTTTCACTACTTGCAAGAAGGGGACAGTTGATAAACAGGTAAATTGCTATTTCTCTCACACTTGTGTCAGCAAATTAAATTGACCTGTTCCACAGCTCCTATTTATTTTGACTGCTTAAACAACAACCCAAGGGGTTACGCATGGCAGGCTACTCACAGCAAACAAACATTGCAAGTTCTTCAAGGGAAACACAGAAACACAATCAGGACTCTCTTGCTAGAGGCACCTCAACATACCCAGAGTCCTAGCATTCCCATTTAAACTGATTTATGATACAAGAGAACAGTTTTGTTTGTGTGAAAGATGACTAGGTTAGACAGTCCTCAGATCACACTTATTTTAGTAAACTTGTAGGCAGATTTTTAAAGAACTTTAGCAGTGAAATCTTTGCATTATTTCAATAACCTTAGACAAATAACCTGCTAATGCTTTTTCACCTTTATTACCACACCGACGGAAAAGATAATTCTTAGCCTTTGTAAAGTTAGAGTTTAGTGATGAACCTCATTGTGCTCGTTTGAAAGCAAACTAGTGAGAGACTCCAAGTCAGAAATACAATTTAATAGGAAAAATAAAATAAAAGCAATAGTACAAAAAAAAACCAATCCACTGACAGTGTCAGAGTACAAACCTGACCCCCTGATGGTCAGGGGGTTGGTAGCAGCCCAATTAAATGGTGGCTGCAGTCCTCCTGGAGTGATGGTTGGTTTGAAACAGTGATCCTGCAAAAGGGTCTGGTCTTCCTCTGAAGGTCCAGTGGTGGTGTAGAAGGCCCTGGTCTTCTCTGAGAGTCCAGTGGAAAAGGATGCTTTAGGCAGTTCCAAGGCCAGGTTATATCCAGGTGGGAATGCTTGGCTCCTCCCCCCTGGGCAGAGCAGCTCACAATAGGATGAGATAAGTCCATGAGTCATGCAGTGGTTTCTTGATGGCCCATTGTCTGTTATCAGGGGTGGGTCATAGCAGGAGATAACAGCTAATGGCCCACAGCTGGTGGCAATAGAATACTTAAATACATCTATATGGTAACCTAGGACACTCATAAAGTTCCACAAGGCCAAGTGCAAGGTCCTGCACCTGGGTCTAGGCAATCCTAAGCACAAGTACAGGCTGGGCAAAAAAGTGATAGAGGGCTGCCCTGGGGAGAAGAACTTAGGGGTGTTTGTGGACGAAAATCTCAACATGACCCAGCAATTCGTACACTTGTAGCCCAGAAAGCGAACTGCACCTTGGGCTCCATCCAAAGGAGCATGGCCAGCAGGTTGAAGGAGGTGATTCTGCTGCTCCACTCTGTTCTTGTGAGACCCCACCTGAAGTGCTGTGTCCAGCTCTGGGGCTCCAAACTCATGAAAGACCTTCACCTGTTGGAAACAGACCAGAGGAGAGCCACTAAGTTGAAAACAGCTAGAGCATCTCTCCTATGGAGACAAGCTGAGAGAGCTGGGGCTGTTCAGCCTGGAGAAGAGAAGGCTCTGGGGAGGCCTTATAGCAGCCTTCTACTACCTAAGGGGGGCTTACAAGGAGGCTGGAGAGGGACTTTCCACAAGGACGTGTAGTGACAGGACAAGGAGGAGTGATCTTAAGCTGAAGGAGGGTTTGATTAGAGAGTTTGATTGGAGGATTGATTTGGACCACCCCAGCCAAGAGAAGAAGTCGACAGAGCACTTTATTAAATAAACACTGTGTTACTGAAAGGTGTATCTTGGCTGATTACAAATTTGTTTAAACTGTAATGGAGTTATTACATCACAGATTTAATTTTGAAAATAACATCATCATGTTCTTTCAAGTACAATCCTGGATGTACAAAGTCTTTCGGTGAAAAATTTTTTTTTAAACTTTAGATAATCATTAAACAGTAGTATACACTTAGATATGAGATTTAGATATTGATATTCAAATTATCAGTAACAAATAATTAATTTCTCTTGCTACTACAGAACCAAGTCCTAAAATCACTGAAGAATGAGTGAATTTCAGCCTTTCTGTCAGAATTGTACACCAGGGTTGATTAACAGATCTTGGAGTGGATGGCACCATTACCAGGTCTGATTTCCTTCTCTGATTGGGATTATCTGTTCAACAGGCTTAGCTAAAAATATCCTCACTGTGTTCACAGTAATAAGGTGTGAAGTGAAATATATCTTTCAATAAGATTTATTGCTGAAAAAGTAAAGAATGACTGCATTAAGGAAGTGAATTGTCCAGCAAAGACAAGGATAGCAAGTTTTTCATGTTCTCTTTAGTCACTGATGTTTAATTCTCATTAAAAGATAGCTAAATCATGACTATACATAGCCATAATTTATGCCTGCTTACCCTTTTCTGCTATAAGAAAGCACTGAAGTGCATGACTGACTTCAAACATATTCAAGGAAATCATAATTCATGCCTTCTTCCTGTGTATCCATTAGAACTGGGAGCAATCTTCCCTCTAGCACACACAAAAGCCAGACTAATCTTTAAACTTTAGTTCTGGTAATAGCAAGGGATTATAGTGTTTTACAGAATTCTTTTAAGATCAGTCCAAATGAAGTTTTCCCTGCTTTGAAAACTGCATTTCTGCATATTTTAATAGCAGAGCTTTATCTAACTTTTGCCAATTTACCTAGAACTCATTGCTGTTTTCCAGCATCATTTTACTTTTGGAAACAGGGCCTTAGTGCCAGCTGAGGATTCTCACATGGCAGGAATCAATACCCCAAGACATTTTTGTTGTATGCTGAGAAAGTAAAATTGCTGAAGTTGCTAATTTTTGTGGTGGTCATAAAATCTGACTCAACCATTTTTTATGCAAGAAACTACCTTCTAATATCTTAATTTTAACAGAGGAGTTTTCTCCTGTGTAGAGAAAAAAACCCAAACTGCTGACGCCTAAGTCCAACAAACTCTGAATCCATAAGCACGTATCTTGAAAAGTGGCTTTTATTTGTGGTGCAAATTTTACATTAAAAAATACAGCGCATAAGGCGAATAATCACCACACTCTGCATGGATTAATAGAGGGACTCCACCCCTAAATACTGTGCTTTCAGAGGAAAGGTTTCCAAAGGCCAACTGAGGTTTAAGTGTCTGTCAGTCCCTGAGTTTTAGTAAACTTCCCCTGAAACTAACAGGTATTTGGTGCCTGCTACACTCAAGAACTCTGTAGCTCATAGTTGGAATGTAGAAGGGGACAAATATGAAAACAGTACATCTAAAGTGAACATAATGGCAATATGACTTTTTAAATTAATGGGGGGGTGGGAAATTAGTTATAATGTCTCTAAAATAATAGAATAGAAGGAAGCTAACAAGGAACAAAGAAACAAAGATTATTATTTTGCCCTGGTGATACGTCTTTGTCTAACTTAAATAAAAATGTGAGAGGCAGAGGGAAAGGATACAGACAATGACTTGAAATAAAAAGAATATAATTTAAACCATATTTGCTTGAGAAAATTACAAGCATTCAAATTTATGGGCATGAACATTTATACTCAGGAAAAGAATTTGGAAATAGTGTGTTAAAAAGTTAATGTGGTATTTACCAACACTACAAAAGACAGAAACCTCAGATTTAAATTTTAACAACATATTGAAAAACAATCGTGTCAAATTCTCATCTTCCACTAACTGATCTGACTGTACTCAATGGCTCTACTTCTGAGTTGTGTCTTCTCTCTTTATTGAACACATTTTCTCATGCCTACATTTTACTTTTTTACAGAGACAATTCTTTTAAGGGAGAAAGAAGCTAGATTATCTCTCTAATAAAGTAGAAAGTTATTTGCAGTAGCAAATGCTTTACTGACAGTAAAAAATGACAAAGAAAGGACCTTGGAATTTTAGCTCCTCAATTTCATTTGCATGTCTGCCAGTAGGGACAGACATTTTTAGGTGTAAATTAAAATTATATTATCTGCAATTTATTGGGAGAAAATATTAGGGAGTCCTCATGAACCCTGCATGTAATATATTCCTATGCAGTCAGATTTAATTTAAAGATATCTAAATCAACGACTTTTGGCTGGCCCTCCTTGTGCAGATGGCTTTCGTCCCTAGGGAATAATAGGGGGAATTGAGATATGTTACTCTTTAATTAGAAAGAAAAATGGTGAAGAGATCCTGCAAGGGTTCAATGTCAGCCTGAAATACCAAAAGATCTTCATCCCAACAACCTAGAAAACAGGTCCTTAGACCCACAGTTCTGGAGACAAGTATTTTATGAAAACCGCTGAGTTGGGCGGAGTAGCTGCTGGGATAACTATGGCTTTGTATGAAGAAGGAAAATATGATCCAGACAAGTCCATTAGTCTGAATTCATAATTTTAAAAACAAGCAGGCTACTGAAAAATCAAGGGAATCACATACAATTTCAATTATCTGTGGGTACTTATTTTCAAATTAACTTGATTTTAATAAGGTAACTTAGTACCTTAATACAGTAGCCAGTGGTAAAAAAAACATTTCTTAGACTAGATGGCAAGTAAGTGTCACAGCACTTTTCAGCTAGAGAAGGTACTCTTGCAACTAAATGTAGAAACTGGCAGAAAATTTTTTAAACCTCTAGAGAGAGCTAGATTTTATCTTAGAATATAAATTATCATGATGGAAGTTATTAGGTCTGTTAAAGAACAATTTAATGAGTAAAAGAATTACAACATGATAAAAAAATAGCTAAAGTATAGAAGGTACTGGGAAATGTTCATAAAAAACAAGTTTCCTGAAAAGATTTTCAGGAGAAAATCAGTTAATGTGGAATTTTCAGGAACTGATTGTGGGGCTAGGCAGATACCATATTTTCCCTCAGAGACCTGGAGCAAAGTGTAGGACTGTGTCAAGAGTGTTCCCAGCGACACCCACTGGGGAGACGGGGCTGGTGTGAAGCAGTATAAGGCTGTCAAAGAGAAAGAACCAGATGAAGAATAGAGGAGGGACAAGAGCCGTAGAAATGTGTTAGCACTGAATTGCACAAACCCATAGAATTTTTTTCTTACCAGTATTCTTTTATAAATAGGAAGCACTGCTCTCAGAAAACAACAGAAGGAAAGCTCCTGGGATTACTGAAGCTAAAGCTGTGTGAGAAGCACACACAGCTGTAACACATGTAAGGCTTTGCCTTTCCAGGGGAAAGAGGGAAATGCTAATGCACTTCCCCAGTGCATAACAAGGCCTGAAATACAACTCTCACCAACTGTTTCCAGGAAAGATAAGATACTCAGACTGGGAAAAGAACAGGAAAAAAAAAAAAAACAAAAAAAACAACAAAAAATAAATTACTAGAATCAGAAGGGAGAACTACCCAAATTCACCTAAATTTGGTTTATTCCAAAAAAGCTCAGAGGTGTATGCTTGCTTTCTATACTTCAGGATCAGGAACAGCAGAATGGGTAAGGGATTGTTTGAAATAAAGGCTAAAACCGGTACAAGAGCAATTGGGTAGAACACAGGAGGTACTAAATGCTGATAGCTGGAAGGTGACTTTTACTTCCAGAACAGTGATGTCCAGTGATAGCCTTTGGTAAGGGTGGTGGAGGTAAAACCATTATTTCTGAGATGAAATTACTTTGTTATGAGGATGTCTTTGCTGATCTTGTTGCCTATGACAGCTGATAAGTCGACACTGTGACAAGGGTTATCTCTTCCAGTCTGAAGTTCCTGGCTTTCCTATATCCAGCAAAGAAACCACAACACGTTAAACAATGTACCCAGTGCCCTACAGCGTATCTCTTCTGTTCTTCATTCCTTGCATAGATGGAAAGCTAAGTGTCTTTACAGTGAGACAGCATGCTGTGAATTTTCTCTGATTTCTAAGATTCTGTTTTAGACCTGTTTCAGAAATCCAAAATTTTGTGTTAGAAATGTGGGACTTCCCACGATGGTATTTGGCACAGCAGCTGATACACGCCTCTAAGTGCTGCTATCTGGTTTCTAAGTCTCTAAGTCTCTAATACTCTCTAAGACTCTCCTTACCTAAGTCTCTAAGACTCTGAGACTTAGGTAAAGAGTAATCTATTTTTGGACCAGAATATCTTGGACAGACTTCTGTAGGTATTGCTAATCTAATGCTAAATATCAAATGATGTTTTTATCCAACCACCAATGAGACAATTGAGATATTTGTTAGTGTTCATTGCTAGATACTGATAAATGAAGGAAAGCACAGATGGCATGTAAGAAAATAAAAAAGATAAATGAAGAGGCAAAGATATAGCCACTTCTTTGTGCAGTTTCTCATAACAGGTAATAAGCAAAATTCAATCTCACAAGATTTTATAGGGCTTACCCAATTTGAAAAGAATTCAAGCAAATTCTTTTCAGCCTAACTTTGATTGCCCAGGCCAAATCACCTTGGTCTCTCCATGCAGAGACACTGCTGGGAGTACTATGATGCATTTTTGTCATATACCTATCTAAGAGAACATGAATTGCCCCTGGACTTCTGTTTCCCTGCAGTGCTTATAGGAGGCAAGATGATTCAAAGACATTAGATGTCTACATCTCCAACTGAGAAAATCAGCTTAGAAGAATCCCAACCTACACTGAAAGGAGAAAAATCTTTCCTGTTAAATATTGATATGTTTTTTTCATCCTCTAGTGGAAAGTAACACATACAGACATAATCCGAGAAGACACACAATGCATCTGGACCAACATTAAAGGGCTGAAGGAGTATAGGACTGCTGCTGTTGGAACTGCTCTTCTCAAGGACTGAGGATCTAGGTAAATTTCAAGTGAGTGCAGAAGGAAAGAGGACTGTGATTAATATCAGAGCTGGAAATTTAAAATCGTTTCCTCCAACTCAAGCTGGTTTGCTGAGAACAGTTAGAGTTTGTAGGGGAGGATGGGCCTAGGTGGGAGGATGACTTGAAAGCTGGTTTTACCTGCTATTCCAGACACAGACCGTAAGAGATGCCATTTTCACCTTTCCTATGTGAAGAAAGGGTATATGCCTGGGCTTTTAAATGTGTGATGCCTATAAACCATCTTGTCTTTGACTTGAAAGATCTCTTCCAAACTAATACTTCAGCTTCAAGTTAATGAAGATTTTCTGTCCAGGAGGGTCTTTATTCTGATGACAACACATTATGCGCTTGTCATGTTCCCTGAAGTTGTCACTGGAGAGACAGTATATGGATTATTACATTGTCATGTCTGCTAAACACTTATTTTTATAAAGGATTGGGAACATTCAGATCCATTCCTAATGAGCTTAATCTGTTGAAATAGAGTTGAAGAGAATGTAGGACAGATTTGATATTTTCCTGTGTTTCACAGAACAGCAATTGTGCTTTTGTACATTTTTTATTGGGTGTTTCAGAGATGAAATTAACCTGGTATGGACGGAAGGATAAATAACTACTGAGAAGCTTTGAAATTTGTGGCAAGAGGGTAGAAAACAATGAAAGGAAAAAAAGAAAAAAAATTAAAATTGAGGCTACAACTATTATTTTGGGGAGTGGAAAGGAAAGGAGTGGAGCATTGGGTGTCTGGGAATTATTTTTGTTTGTTTTTTTATTTTTCTAAAGTGTTCATTTTAGCAGAAGAAAAGTACGTCTGTCTTAACAAAAAATGAAAAAATTATAAATTATAAAATGTGGCGAACATTTTTTGAGATCATAAAATTTACTGCATAAGTTAGAATTTAATTATTGTTGCTCTGAGACAGAACAGGCAACTATACAAAAACCTGTGTGAAAATACATGCCCCAGCCTCTGGACACTGATCTAAAAAGGCATGACTTTCTGAACCTCAGCACAAAGCATGAGACAGAGCATATTACAACATTTCCCTTTACATCAGTTTTGGGAGAACAGATATTCAATGCATAATTTTTGCTGATTGAATTTAACATTGTGCTGGTTCTGGCTGGGGTAGAGTTAATTTTCTTCACAGTAGCTAGTAGGAAGAAAAAGTATGGGGAACCCAGGCGAGTTTGAAGACAGAGGCACAAACAAAAATGAGCTGTGAGGTTGGCCGGTCACTCACACTGCAGTTTCTTGAAATAAGGGTGAGCTGAACTTCTCTCCATCTTCTTCCATGATTTAACTTGCAAGCCCCAGTGCTTGTCTCGGAGCTGCATTAATTCACCAGCATGACAAAATAAAAACAAACAAACAAACAAAACACACAAAAACAAAAACACACACCAAACAAATTCAAAAAGAAAACCAAAAACCTAGGGAGTGTTCTGGACTTTTAATGCATTAAACAAACCACGGAAGGGTCTGATGAGGTTCAGAGCAAACAAGAGTGTCCTTCCAATGCTACATTTTGGGGCTATGTTTTGGATTTGTGCTGGAAACACTGCAGATAGCTGTTGTGATCCAGTTAGTGAGAGACACCTCTTCCCGAATTAGGGTATAAATAAGACCATATGCTGAAATCATTAATACAGATTTTATTTAACAATAAGGTAGAGGGAGAGATCAAGTAGAAGATAGTCACCACCTATGGATCTAGTGGTGTCCCGTTGGTCCTTCTTCACCCTGGGCTTCTCGGTGGTGGAGGTCCCAAGGTCATTTGAAACTTTTCACTATTTATCACTTAGCAAACTGAGGAATTAATGCTAGTTGGCTACAAGTTCTTTAATGCTAATTAGTCTGCATGCTCAGTCTCCCTTTCCTTTTGAGTCGGTGGGTTTCTTGGGTAGGTAGACAGTGAGAATTGAGATCACCCCTTTCTAGAATTACCCTTTTCCCAGTCAGAGCTGATTTCAGCACAGTTGTTGAGTTGGCTTTCCTTGTGGCCAGTAAATTTGGCATACTTTGTGTATGTGTATGTATACATATAGCAATACCTTCTTCTCCCCAGCTGTGTTAACCTCCCCCTAGGTCTGAGTTAACACCAGGACAAAAGTAACACCTTCATCTTATCTCAAGTTCCTGCTGTGGTGGCTTAACTTAGGCTCTAAGTTCCAGGTATCCATATCCATGGATGCATATCTGGGGGGCTTTGGTGGTGGTCACAGATGCCATCTGTCCCATAACTTGGGGTGATCTTTGTTTGACTGGAGACATGTGTACAACTTCTTTACATGGTTTTCCACAGAGGGAATTTCTGTCTGGATGCATTACCCAGGATGTGTTGGCCAGATCTCACATCTGCCAGGCCTGGAGTTAGTGCCATCCCATCGCTCCCTTCTGTGCTTATTTCATGGCAAAGTCCTTCTGTGGCCTTAACGGTGTTTGAGACAGGCAAGTGTGCTCTTTAATTCCTTACAATAACACAGGGATGTTTTCATTGCTGCTGTGCAGTGCTTGCACAGTGAAGGTTTTTCTGTCTCTCAACCCATCCCACCAGTGAGGAGGCTGAGGGTGCACAAGGAGTTGAGAAGGGACAGAGCCAGGACAGTTGACCCCAGCTGACCAAAGGGATAGTCCATACCACATGCCTGGCAGGACTGTTATCCGGGAAGCCCCTACTTGGGAACTGACAGGACATCAGTTGGTAGTCAGCAAATATTTTCACTTGCATTATTTGTCTTTCTTGGATTTATCTGACTGTTATTTTCATTTTCATTGTCACTAAAGCTTATTATTACTATATTACTTTATTTCAGTGACTGTGTTTATCTTGACCGGTGAGTTTTCTCACTTTTATCCTTCCAATTCTCTTCCACTCTGTAGTGAGGAGTGAGCAAGTGGCCATGTGGTGCTTAGTTGCTGGCTGGGTTAAACCATAACAAGCATAAGGTGTGCAAGTTTTCAGTTTGAGATTCTCATTCTGAGTCCAAAATTTTAGTCCAATTTAGCATGATTTATCCTGCTAGTATGAAAAAAATGAAGCAGAAAAAAGATTTTAACTTTCTCCTAAAAACACATGGACAGGAACTTTTCAGATGCTTTGAGCATAATGGTCATTTGATGTCTTGCAGAAAACACAGTTTGAGGCTTTTCTTTTCCTGTAGATTTTGCATCCTTCAACATTCACAAGGCTAAAGGCACTGGAGGAAAAATATCACATATGCGTCATTCTCTCCATGGACTCCAGTCATTAGTGCCAGCAGATACACTTTATAGCAGTCTGGCTTTGGTTTCAGTATCATAACCAGATGACAGTGAATCATACTTTGTAGTTTAGTTAAAATGTCTGAAAAAAATGAGCCTTTTGTCTGGCTCATTCCCTCTAGCTTGAATTTTTTCTTTGAAAACATAGCTATTTCATAACTTGTAGCATGCAGTGAAGGCAACATGAAAAGTGTGAAATTAGGAACTCTTCTCACACAGGTTCTTTTGGGAAATGATGGTCATAGAGCTGGAGTTCTGAAGTGCTTCGTGGGTGCCCAGGTGGAGTTCTCCCAGTTGCAGGTTCTTCTGCATATTCCAGTGGGATTGACTAATAAACTGGTACTTTGCATTAAACTGGGGGGAAAATAAATTGATAAGAGATACTGAGAGGCAGAGGAGAAAAAGAGCTTAGACCAGACACATAATTTTTAAGTGAATTTAAGTATGGTGGTTTCTATATGGTGACTGTGGATGAGGACCTTTTTAATAAAGTCCTGTAACTACAAAATATGTTATAAATATCAATGTGTCTTAAAAGATATTTCACATAAATAGGTACTGTCCGAAACACTATTTTAGAGTCTGGAAAGTTTGTCAGCCAAAAGATATTTCAAACTAAACAGTTTATTCTCAACAAAAATACATTGTTCACAATTTTGCTTTCTAGTAAGATTGAATGGGCTATTAATTTATTAATATCAGCAAAATTATTCATCTTCTCCTTGAAAACTATGTTGTTCAAAATGAACATAAGCCTGGTGGACATCTAGAAATATCAGCCTAGCATAAATAGAAGATATTGGAGCTTTCCTGCAGTGCAGTAGATCCAGGGCTGAATTCTGCTTAAAAATTTAGACAGGAGATTCTCGACTCTCAATGTAAAAGTAGGAACTGCTGAAAGAAGAATGATCTTCTGGGGGAAAAAAATGGCATACAATCGAATATTTAAAGAGAATGACGTCAGTCCTGGTTAATGATTTTTTGAAAACTGTAGGAGTTACTTCTGATGTTTGTGGAGCTGACAGAAATATTTTAAGTCTCAACATAGCATCAAGGCCTTAAGGGATCCTAATTCAATGTTTCTGTTCTGGGGCTTATCTTTAGAGATGCAGCTTCTAGTAAAGGCTTAATGTCACCAAAACTAGATTTGTTTTAATCATTATTGTTTGAAATAAAAGACTGGCTTCCAGGCAGAATGCAGAAACCTTTAATATCTGTTATTTTTTGAGACCTTTATTAAAATGTCACAAGCGTACAATGAGAATTTTATTTTGTGTCATTACCTAGAGAGTTCAAAACCAGGTTCTGTATATTATTGATCTTAAGGAAAAGAGTAACTGAATTCAGGAAAGAAGAGTCTACTTTGGACCAAAGTCATCTCCTATTATATGTCAGAGTGAGCATGAAAGAAAACAAAAATACAAATTTTCCTGCATAGCACAAGGCACTGGTCAGTCATTAAGAAGTCATGGAGTTAAACAAAAAGACACAGTGGGAAGGACGGATTGTATTAAACTTGTAACAAAAAGGAGAGCATGCTTCCATGGTAGTGGAACGTAGCTGCTGAAGAGAGGGAGAGAAAAATTATCAGAAAACAGAAAGATGAAAGTTATAAATAATTTAGTTAGAAAACTGAAAGTTATAAATAATTTTGAAATGGGTAAAGTATGGCTATTATAAAGAGGCTACACTAATGCATGATAACAGATATCTAATTTGGTTGATGTGCAGCAGTTTAAAAAGAGTCAAGAAATGATCAGCTCCTTTGAAGTTCAGTTTTGAAAGCTTGTTCTTGTATTTGAGTAATGTGATGAATTGCAGTCTTTTCCCATATTCCTAAAGAATTTACATACATCAGTATCTTTATTCTCATTCTTTAGAGAAAAAGCATATGCAAAGGACCACACATAAGTGTTAAGGCAGGAATAAGACATGACATCCTAAATGAGGAAAGACAGAATATCAAAAACCTTATATGAGAAATAATTCATGTCCCAAGTAAAGCCATGTCTTAAAATATATATTGTTTTTTTCCAGAAAGAAAGCTTGTGCTTTCTTTTTTATTTTGAGGTAAGTTTTTCCATCTCAAATATACTTCCTAGGGAAAGCTGTTCAAAGTGTTTCTCTCCCAGTTTTATCAGTGCTGACACCAATTATGACACTATAGCCAAGAAATAAAGGTTTTTCTGATAACAATCTTCCAAACTGTTTAGGGCTTGATAGTTTCAGTAAAGCACCTCTGAATCCACCTAGGAGTTTTTATTAAGTGAAAATACTAAACCAGCAGTTTTGCCAAAAAATCACCGGTTTATCAGACTGACTTTAAAATCACCCCACATTCACAACAAAAGGAGAAACATAATTTACATAATTTATCCTAGTAAATTGTATAACTGATGCAGCATTGGACATCTTCATGTTCTCTTTCACATTTCTCAAAAATAAAAGCCCTTAGAATTGAAGACAGGAGCAGGTCAGACCTGAGAAGGCACTTCCAGAAGAAGCCTGAGCTGAATAAAATGAGCACCACATGCAAACTAATATCTGTCATATAGCTGGATAATTCTTTTATTCCCATAAATCCTCTGCTCCATAATAGGAGTGAACTATGTCACGCAATGGTCCAACAGAGATTTTAGTATTTCAGCATTTCTTTTTGCAAATAAAATGTCTTTATAAGGTCTTAAGAAGTGGCAAAAACAGCTGTTCTTGTATGGAGCTTTAGGGGTCAATTTATGAGGGGTACAATGTAAAAAAATTTGGTTTTCATGACTCACTTTAATATGAAATAAAAAGCATTAAGAAAAGCTGTAAAACTCTGCAAGTCAAGTATGCACGTTAAAATTTATGAGACAGTTTTCTAAATTGACATCAGACACATTTTTTTTAATACAGATTTATATTTACGCCACAGGCAGACATAACATAAATTAAACCTGGATGTAACTTTGGTAGCACAACTTTTGCCTATGGGTTAAAAGAAAATTTTGTAAGAAGTAACTTACAACATCTGTTCTCTGGACAAGGATGAACATAGTTACGCATAGACAACAATCCTAATATGAGTTTACCCCCATGTACATGAAGAGTAAATCTGACTGTCCAACAAAAATATCACTAGGCAAATCTGGCCTAAGTGAAATCAGAACTGCAGTGCTGCAGACAGCATCTCCTTGAGCTCATATATTGACGTACTTTTATGTTTTTGTCTCTGGTGAAACAGGAGAAATGGAGCCAAGACTTACACATTCAAAGTGACTGGTGCTTGTTCTTTCATGGCACAGAAAGTGCAGCAGGTAAACCCTATGCCAGACTTTCTTTCTGTGACAGGAGGCTGTGAGGCACATCTCATTCCCCATAGCATGAATCCACTGGAGCAAGTTAAGGGAAAATATCCCCATTTGGGTCCCTCTTACAGAGTTCACCTGCTTCTGACTCATTTTTCTACGAACTTGGGTTATAAGAAAACGTGTAATCCCCTTGATAGGTGTTCATTTGCCTGTGATTTAAGGTGTACTTTTGGTATGGCACAGCTATATAATCTTGTCTCAGAATCCTGAGAAAGTTCCTAAACTCTAAGCTGTGTGAAAGTATCTAGAGCAGAACCATGTGTTCTGAGAAAAGTAAGATGGATTGAAACCCAAGACAAGATTTTTGAGGTGGAGACAGGCCCTCGGGGGTTCAAGAAGAGAAACACTGGCATGAGGAAATTTAAAATACTAATGAAAATCAGGGGCTCTGAAGGTGCCCCTTCATTCCCACCGATACCTGTCCAGCAAAGACTCAGGGGTGTTATACAGGGGTGGTAAGAGTACTAACATTTAGCCTAGGAGCTTGCTAGTCCTAGCTGTCTGTTGCCTACTGTACTAGACAATAAATAATTGCTTTTTGTGAATATCCTATTTACAAATAAATCCTATTACAAATAAATATCCTATTTACAAATAAATAGGATCTCTGTGCAGTGGAAAAGTTTCCTGAGCAAGTTCTTGAAGTCTAAGAGTTATGTAGGTGCCAGTCAGTTTTGAGGGCAACATAAACATTTATTTAGCCTATACCCTTACAGCTGCAAGCACATAAACAGAGAAGTAAGGTTGAGAAGATAAATCTGGAGTAAGTAGTTCTGTGACAGCTGATAAGAAACAGACAGGTGTTCCAAGCATTTGGAGCAGCCGAGACTGACAAGCATGAGAAATGTGTTCCTGGTTTGCCCATTGTTGTAATGTTGCTCTAAGAAATATTTACCAGGGCAGTATCACTGGTAGGGTGGAGCCACAGCTCTATAAAAGTCATGGGCATTTAGTCATTTAGAACCAGAACCACTTGATTTGGCATGGACTAATCCATTTACTCATTCCTCACACTCCTTTTTCAGTTGCTCCTCACTTCACTTCACGTGCAGTTACAAATCCCCCTGCCACAGGGAAAGGTAAAAGCCTTTTAAAATTTCAATCTCAAGCAGCCCATTTGCCTTTGGGTGTAATACACCCTGCTGCCTCTTGGGCAAGCCTAACAGCAGTACATTTTAAGGCAATTTAGAAAATATATTAATAATTAACTTTAACAAGAATACTTATAGCAATATTTGATGATGTGATGATGATGATGATAATAGTGTCAGTATACTATATTGTGACAATATACAATACATAGGAATAATGTTAGGATAGGATAGACCATAGGATAGGTTAAGATATGTCCAGCAGCTGGAAGAAAAAAGTGAGGAACAATCAAGCTCTAAGACACACCTTCCGTCTCCTTTTCCTGTATTCAGAACAGAAACACTACCACATGTTTATGCCTTTGCTAGAAATCAGACAAGATGATTTGTTGTTAGCTACATTAACTAGGAGCACATGCTCTCACTAAATATTTTCTCTATCCAAGTGTCACCTTGGCTTTCACAGTCATATCATGTACGTTGGTGGTGGCTGGTCTCAGAGGTGTTCCTCCAGGCAGCATTGTAACAGCAGGTTTGGCAAAAGGCCAGAAGGAATGCAGCAATAGGCGTGGCTAAAAAGCACCACATACCTTGTGCCTTGTACTTTTTGAGAGCTCAGCAAGTTCCACCACTGCCTCCTTCTCCCACTCTCTGTGTCAGAGACCCATCTCAGACGCCTCCCTTGTTGTTTGTCTCAGGCAAGTATTATTCAGATTTTTCCCACCAAAAGACTTTTATTACTGATAATTACTTCGTGAGAGGATGACACACCTGCCTTTAAGTTCTACTCTCTGTTTAAAGAGGAAATTAGCCCTTACTTGCAAAACGTTTTCCCAAATGCACCACTCATGCTTCTTTTCACAGATTTATCATCAGACAACAGACAAGATGGAAAATTATATCCAAGCTGAAGGAACCGATAGAAACCCACTGCTACAAAAGAATGGAGACAAAAGCTGCTTGATAAGTGTTTAGGGTGAGATTAATTTCTAATTGTCTAAAGATGGCTAAATTGGAACAAGTTGGAATAAGTTTGAGTTCTATCAAGAAAAAGAATAATTTACTTTCACATTGAATTGAATTTGTGGTGGTGTTTTCGTTCCACCCAGCCTAATGATTTCCTCTTCATCTCCAAGTTCATTAAATCACTTTTTTTCTTTTGGTTAGATGAATATTAAAAGTGAGAATTAGAAACCCACATAAATTATCTTTTATAGGCACATATGAACATGTCGTACAAAATAATTGATCCAGGAGGCATGAAAACTCATCTTACAATACCTAGGGAAATACACTTATATGAAGACCAGATTTGAAAGCATCATGGCAACCCACCCTTCACTTTTTTAGGAACCCTTTGAAAATTCAGCTGTGTATACAATAAAATAGTGTCCACAGAGCAAAAGCCACAATCACCCTACAGAGAGGCAGAGATGGGCATCTCTGGAGCTGGAAGGTATGGTTTCAGTAGCATCCAGGCTAGAGGGTTTCTATGCACGTGCCATGCCTTCCCTTTATAATCTCCAGTGCCCATTTACACACTTCATTTCATTACAAACTGCATTATTCTGATAACCTCTGCAGCTGCTACTGAAATGAGTTACATTTGCTGTTGTCAGGTTTTGAGCTGTGCTGGTCTCTGGTCCTTGGAGCAAAGACAACACCATCTGCTAAGCCACACGTCACACGGTGCCTTAAGAGCCTCAGCCTTTTGCACTGCTAACAGCCCTCTCTCTGAAGCTGCATAGCTGGCTTTCAGCTCTGTGCCTGGTCACCCAAGCCGTGGCAGCCTTTCCCAGAGCTTCTGGGGCAGCACTTTCTCCGTGTTCCCACGCTACAGATCTTGCACTGTTATCCTCCCTGCCCCGCACCTGCAGACCCAACAGCACTGTTACAGGGGGTTCTCATGGGAAGTGACTGCCACCAGCGTGAGAATCACCCCTGCTTCCCCTCCCTCTTCCTACCCTGTGGTCAAAGCTTCTGGTTGACATTAGTTGACCCAAAAAACACGCGTGCCCCAAACTTAATAGCCAGTCAGTGTGCAGCCTCAGCGAAACATGTTTTCAGCAATACCAACAGCCTCATAGGCAGGAGCAACTGGTAAGAAGAGAGTCCTGATGAAAACTATGTTGATACTGTAGAAAAACCATTACAGGCAGAAGCGTGAACCACTGCACTGGAGCAGAGTCACAGAGAATGATGCTTGCCAGGAACACCCCTCACTGCTCCTCTTCCATCTTACACACTCCCATCAACTCACAGTTTATCTACTGGTTTGTTGGTTTTGGTTTTTTGTAACCTCCATTGTTACTTTTTCATGCATTCATTCTTTGGAAGCAGTTCTGCTGACAATTTTAAAAATAGTTGTAGTATCATCCCCTTTCTTAGCAGAGAGATGTTGTTGTTTGCACCATTAAAAAATGAAAGCTAGCTCAAAGCTTGCTTACACTGTGCTGACATGGAGACTAAGAGGTCAAATTTTGTGTAAAGGAGGAACAATCACAATTTAAGAACCTGAGAAGCTTGTAAATTACTCTCAATTACACAGATCCTGTAAGCAGTATCGGTGTCAGAAGCTATTTCCATGAGGCAACAAGTGAAACAAGAGAGCTTGCTGAACCAAGAATGGTACAAAGTAGTTCTACCATGACAAATGCAGAGGATTTCTATTCTTTCTGTCACCATCATGAGGACTGAGAATAACTGCGTGAAATCAGACATAGCTTTTTAAGATATCATATGCCAGAGGAGCCTTTTGCTGATTCTAGAATTAATGGCCATTACTTTGACTTCATTTAGTCAAAGAACTTGATTGTTGCAAAGCTTGAATAATGGAAAAAAATCTGTTTCATACTTATATTCGGGCAAGACTGAAAATAATTTATTATTACATTAAATACCAATCTTTCTTCATCTTATGCAATGACTCCTGGTCATCATTGGCCCAAGAGAAACGATAATAAGCAACTGAGATTCTGCAGGCAGCCTGTTCTGACAGGCTTCTGAACCTCGTCTGTGAAAAGCAAGGACAGGACATTGAGCAAAATCCCAAAGTCTTGCAGGCAACATGTTGCCAGCACCTACAGACAAGGATCATCAGATTAGTATCAGATATTAACATTGTAGAAAATGTACAAGCATGGCTATGTATTTGTACAGATACAGCAACACAGGAAAGGAACGACAGATTTTGAAAGTTCAGTGATAATTTCACCAGCATTTAAATATTTCTTAGTTTTATCCTTTCAACTTTTGCGGTTTTGAAGTGCTCTTAATACTGAAACATAATGAAGCCTGCAGAATAAACTTTGGTAGTGAGGCTGCTAATGGTCAATCATCAAGAATATTATTTCTAAGTATTGTTTAAATTCCTAGTAATTTGTATTTCTCATAGCACTTAGTAAATCACTCATTTTCATTTAATTTCAGAAAATTACAGTTTCAAAATATTTCTGTGACCAAGACTCAATGTTTTCAGTCCTTTGAAAGGAACTGAGTCAATATAACTCCAACAAGAGAGCTGTTTCACTGCTAACTGCTTAAACATCTTCCAGAATTTTGTGCATAAAAAGACCTGTGTAACAAAATTGAAGAGAGCAGAATTACATTTTTTATATATTTTTTAGAAACCAGCCTTAGAATAGACATTTTCTATCCGTAAAAATGCCCCAGGTCTTCCTCCCTCCTTTTTTTGTGTGAAGCGTTGGCACTCAAAACTGAGTTGTCTCCTTGAGTTACATCTGCCCCATTTCTTTTCAGTGTTACCTACCATTCCTCACACACCTACCAGCTCCTGCTGGCAGGGGCTGGGTTCTTCCAGCTGTCCTTTTCATAGGGAGTGAGTTGGTGGGAGCGGGGCCAAGGCAGAACCACACGCTGGTGGCAATTGGTACAGATGCCACTAGCAGGGCTAGAACTTCAGCAGTAGAGCTCACATCACATGTTGGGAGGGAACCAGTAGCTGATCACATCCTTAAGCTAAGTGATGAGAATTACCCTTCTGCCAGAATTTCCTGCTGACAAGAGCTGTGTCTGAGGCAGCCGCCCGTGCAGCACCAACATGAGGTCAGCTGGTGGTGGTTTCTGTTTGCCTCGTGTGATTATATCACCTCAAAGCCATCACAGGGCAGTGCTGCAGCTCTCTTAAATCACTTTACAGAGCTCAGTGAGTACGACAGCCACAAAGCAGTACCAAGACCCAGGACAACAGACAGTTTCAGCTTCTGTCACAGCCAGTACCTTTTGGCCAGGGCTATGGCTTGTCCCAGCATGCCACATCCTACATGTGCGAAGGATGGACAGAAAAAGGAAGGAAGTAATTGCTGCGTTTCTTTAATTTATTCTAAGAAGGTTCAACACTATTCTTCAAAAAAAATGTTGTTAAAGTGTGAATTAGTGATCATGTTAATAGGTAGTCTGATCTCATCTGGAAACGAAGGTTCGCCAAATGCAGGGGACTTTCTATGTACACTATCCCTCCTGAAAAAATAGAGGGAAAGAATACCCCGTTTTAACATCTCTTTTTTACAACATGAATGGTTGCATTTGATATTCTTTCAGCTCAAAGATCTGAGGGTGGTAAGAGAAACTCTGTGTCTGTTTTTCAGGAACAAATTACAACAAATCAATCTAATTTCCCTCTTTGATGGAATTCACTTGATAAAGAATAAATAGAAACAAAATAATTTGAATTATACAAAATGCCAGCAAACCACCTAGGAAAGACGGTGTTGATTAGACTACACTCACAATGAAAGAATGGTTGAAAATCTGTGCTGAGAAGGTGATTATCACTGACCTACTATCAGACTAGAAAAATATCAGGGGACTAAGCAGAGCATCTCCTGCATAAATGCTTGCAAGAATCTTCATTAATTGTACAAGTGCTGGAAAAAGCACACACATACAGAATTTGGAGAACTGAGAGGTATAATTTGTAGCTATCTTCTTGTAGTCGACTGTATTCCTAGAAGTGCTGAATGTAGACAGTAATTTTTCAAAGTACTTGAAGTTCTAGGTACCTGCTGTTACTCTGTGTCTCTAATTGAGGATCCCTAGTCAGAGACCACTTTAAGAAAAATTTCATTCATATATTTTTACCTTTATGAGATAGTCTTTGTATAATGAACTTGTTTGTACTTTTGTTTTACAGGCACACACTTTATCTTATCATAACAACTTTCCTTTTTCCTTTACCACTGATACTTATTAGCTATATTTTGATTTTTATGTTCCATGTGGGAGATGTATCAGCAAAACAAGAGAGCAGGAAGGTTAAGTATTATTTGTGTTTCTCTCACACTCTGCGCAGACTGCAAAGGTTTTATATGTAATAGGAAAAAGCAACAGTCCTAAAATAATATTTGGCACTGCATCACGTACCTTTCAGTCCTCCAGACACTGTATTAGGCTCCAAGGAAACAGACTATGTATAGGATTCAAGGGAGGGAGCCAAGAGAAAGCATTCAGAAGGAAACACTATGAAGTTATGCCTGAAGTACAGCACTCAGGACAACAAAAAGGTAAAACTCAACCCTGCCCTTCTTGTTGCAGGAGGACACCTGCCCATCTTATGGCTCCAAGCTCTCTGTTCAGAGATGAGGAAACCCTGGGAAATTGTGGCTGCTGGGTCTAGTATCAGCTGTAGTGCTTCAGAGAGCTGCAGATCAGGTGCCTCCAGTTTGCATTTCCCCTCTTGTGAGAAGGAGACTCCAAGCCCCGCACGAATCCCTAGCCACTATTCACAGTCTGAGAAAGTCTAGGAAATGAAAGAAAATTGGCACTTGAAACAGGCAAAACACAATTTCCCAGTTTCAGTGAGAGCAGCTCCTGGCCAGCCAATTTTAGTTCTAGGACAACATGCTTTGGATTTTGTCTCATAGCAATTTTCTATGAAAAGGAAGTTGATGTCCATTTGAGTGGAGTTTTTCATTCCTCAGGCAGAAGGATCATTTGCTTCTTTGCTCTAACTCTCCTTTAAGCTCATAAGAGTCACGTCTTAATTGGATATCTCTGTACCAGTTGATACAAAAAAAATTGTAGCCATAGGTGAAAAGGGATGCAAAGCAATATAGGTCTCATGTTGAAAAAGAGTAAGCACTTTTTATAAGAATAATTGTCAGTATTTCATCAAATACATGTAAACAATTCCCAGCAGCTCCTTAGTGTGTGGCATAGGGTCATAGCAGAAGAAACAAAAATGTGCAAACAACAGAAAAGTGAAGCTCATGAGGGCTGGCCTTTGCTTGCATTGTTATTTGCTTTGCTTGTTATTTGCTTGGTCTCAAATAACTGCTGTCCATGACTGTACTCAGTCCATGTCATCGTCTTCTCACCTTGATTTTCCACACTAGGGATTCTTCTTTGTTTTGCAGTTACACCCCCAGTATCCCCAGGCAAAGGGTTATGAGGCTTACTAGGATGGTGCTTGCTCTGATCAGTGTGTTTCTGATAAGCACTGCCCCCTTCCATGTGATCCAGCTCATGAATCTTCAAGCTTCTCAGCCAACCCTGACCTTCTACGTGAGCTATTACATCTCCATCAGCTATGCCAGCAGCAGCTGTAATCCCTTTCTGCACACCCTGCTTAGTGGGAACGTCTAGAAGGATCTCCAGCAGTGCACAAATGTGGAAGACAAGATGGTAGAACAGAATGTCAGCATCACTGAACACACCCTCAAGTCAAGTTTTTGAAAGGAGGATCTTCTTCCAACAGAAAAAGGCACTATCTATGTGTAGATTTTATTGGTTGCAACAGGTGGGCCTGATATCACTTCCTTCGTGAAACTCAGAAGTTCATCGCTGGCTTTTTTGCTGGGATCACAGCAGTTTCAAGCTGATGAAAGAAGAGGATCTGCACCACTGTTTCCAAGGCCAGAGCTCCTAGAATAGGGATTCTCTGCAAAAGAATTCTTTGCTACTGCGGCATTGTCTTTTTTGTGATGCTTTGTACATAGATTGTCTCCAAAAGGATGGAGACAAAAGTCAGTTTTGAAAGACAGTAGTCCTCTGATAGTAGGAAGATAAAATGACTGTGGAGGGCATTTGGGATCTGACACTGTGTGTGAAGTCATGGAAACTGTAAGGTAATGGCAAGAAAAGAGGCTTAGTTAATGATGACTCAGAAAAGGGTACTATTGATTTTCATCCTAACTGCAGCTGTCTCAACTGGCACTCACTTCTGAGCAATTAAAGTCGAGGGAGAGACATGAAAAGCCGTTGTGGAAGAAAATTACTTTTGAATAAACCTTTGTACATAATCTTGCAAACAAAGAAGCGAATTCACAGTGTGCATCATTGGAAGTTATTTAACCTAAGTTTTGAAAAGAACTGTATGTGTCAGGGATATGTCTTTGCTCCTCTTTTCTCAAAATCCCTGTTTCTGAGACAGCCCCAAGAAGGGCGTTCCATCCTGAAAGAGCTCAGTGCTGGTCTCACTACGAATGCCAAGAGGAACTTGGTTCTTGCCCAGGATGCACTCTCCCTCATTTCTAGAAGGGTAGAAGAATGTCTGCTTGTTGTCAACACTTAATCTGCAATGTTTCTAATAGTAGAATGTAATCAAGCAACATTATTAGGATCTTGTCAGCTAATACAGAAAACCGGTGAAAAAAAATTCTGTTGAAAAATCTAATGTTCTTGAGAGTTTTTCACATTTTTGGTCTTCATCACACTGTGCATTTATCCACATCATGCTCTCTTCTCAGACCACTTTCTCTTATCTCAGGACTTCACTTCTCATTTTTTGGGTGAAGATATTATTTCACTAGGACTAGAGATTTTATGACTACAGTTTTCTTGTTATTCATAGACCTGATGAATCTGAAAGGTTTAGGATACACCTCCCCACACTTGCAGTTAGCTTCCCTCTTGTTCATCCACCCCAAATGGGCCTTTTATTTACTTATTCACAGCGTTGTGGAGGTTACACTCAGTGATCACACTCCCTGACCTGCCAGCCTACTGCAGGATTCATGACACAGAGAAGAGGAAAATGTCTTTCACTGGAAGAAGTCTGCACCACACATTCCCAAACTGAGAACTGAGGCATTGATGTCTTATCCTGCCATCACATGAAATCTGCTAGTCCTAGAGGGTCTGGCACACACAGAAAAAGGAGATCAAGGAGTTTGAAATCGCTCTTCATAGCTCAAAGCCAAATTTTTGCACATAGAATACATCTCAAAACATTTGTGATTGTGTTGTTGTAACCATAGGAGCCATGGGGAATACTCAAACTTTATGAGTGAAAGAAATACCTTAAACTCTGGAGGAGCTGCAAAATTGTAAGATTTCAATCTCTAAGGGTTTGTTCAGATATGAAAAGTTTTTCTACTTTTCCCGGCTGTACAAATTTGTCTATTAGAAGTCTGATCTTGACCTACAGGCCTTGTCATTTAAAATAAATTATTTATTTAACAGTTGCACACAAGTGGCTTATCAAGTATTACCAAAATATGGCTGTGCTAAGTGCATGTCTGTCAGCTCACTGTTCCAGTTTGTGGAATGTGTCATATTTGTTTCTGAATTACAGCTGTGACTTTACAGATTTCTCTTTCTTTTCTTTTTTTTCCCTTGCCTGGCCTTTTGCATTAGAATGGATCACTAATGATATGATATTTAGCACTTATAGCAATGATAAAAGAGTCTTTTATAACAGTCTTGGTGTTTTTCTCTTTTGCCTGTCATACCACCATTCTAAAGTCTCTCTGTATCTTAGATCAGAGCAGTGAAATGGAACCACAGAAGCACAACTTCATGAAATTATGAACAGCAAGGCCAACAGGACATTGAATTTCCTCTTGTGTGGGATACTGATAAAATAGTTTATAGTTCAGCATTTTTTCACCTTCTTCATGTTTTTTTAATTCTCTTTATTGGAAAATAAAGTGGATGTATTTCAGGGAAATTTATGTAACTATTAAAGCTCTTTATTTACCAGTTACTAAATTTTGTATGTTAATGAAAATCCATAAATGAATATGATAGAAATAATTCTTTTATATTTTGGAGCATCTGATCTGGATTTTGTTGTTTCACAGACAACTAGAACAAGCAGTTCATTGGAAAATAAAAACAGGGAGGAAAGGAAGATACTGCAATCCAGTTGGATTTTAAATAGCTCTAAAAGCTGAAAAGTAGATGACATAGTATGTCTCTCAGTTGAAAAAGTATTGATGAAGAAAATCTGGATTTGAAGGAAGAATGCTATAATGGGTCTAGAGAAAAAACTGTAGAAGGCTATGAAAAGGCAAAACAGTGTTGAAATCAAGCTGGAACAGTTGGTCCATTCTCTGATGAGGATGTGTATTTTCTGTGCTCTTTTGCCACTATGCCATCATATGTAAGCTGCCCAAAAACTATAATGTCAGGAAGTTCCTTTCAAGATGCCTACTTGCACTCTGGTACATAGTAGCTACATACAGATAAGGCATATGCCCATACCTTCAGATAATTTTTTTTATTATTCATTTTTCATGAAACGCTTGTTTAAAATCTAGCGTTTCTGATCAGGATTGTTAACACTGCTGCAACTACCATCCAGTTCAGCATTTCAAGCTTTTATTGTATTTGAACCTATAGCAATATGTTGAGGGTGCAAATATTCAGCTATTGAATCAGAATATTCTAGCTGAAAGTTTCCAAACCATCAGGAAGCCAGGCCTGCCTGTATTCCAGGGCACTGTGGACCAGAAACATCTTCCAGAAAATTTAATGTCAAAACTTTGGGATTTAATATTGTATCACCTGCTACATATACTGTGGTGGTTATTCAATCCCATCATCCAGTCTAAAACACTGCATGCATGAGCAAACTGGATGCCTGAGTGAAACTGGATAGCTTAAGAGTTTGTAATGGTATGATATATGCAGCATTCCCTATCCAGGAAATGCACTTAACAGACTTTTGCATTTTAAGCATGTAGATACTCTCACAGAAGTCAGTGTAGCATGCAACTATGTGATTTGCCATACTGGGGCCCAAAACTTCTGTCCAAATGCCAGTACCATCTGGAGGTGAATTCACAGGGTATAGTCAACTTAAATGTATGTACAAAGGTAGAAAAGAGAGAGGCGATATCTGTGCACAGTTTGTAGCAGGTAAGTGTTTGGAAATAGTTGCAGACATAATTAACACTCCAGAGGTGATCTTGCTGAGAAATGCAACAGTGAGACTATCCTTGCCTTCAGAAATATTTCCTGGGGCTGGATTTCAGAGGGTTGAGTTTATACCCACATTTGTATTTGACCAGGATCCCCTATCATGGCTATGATGCTGTAGAGCAGTTGGTGCCTCCTGTTCCTTGTGCTGTCAGCTTCCTCTTGCCTTGAAAGAAATTCATCACCCAAGTGGCTTTTCAAAGGAGAATAGCACCACCCAAATCAACATGAATCTCAGCAATGTGGTGATTTCCTATTTGTTTGCATATACAACACATTTGTATGTGGATATTTGTGGGGGAAGTTTCACACAGCTAAATGTATTATGTAGAGATAGAACTGTGTTTACTGTCCACTAATTCAGCTAAACTGTGTGAAAATGTAGTGTTGATCCAATAGTAATAAAAAATCATTTAATCATTAAGTTATTGGAATTAATCACCAACATCTGTAAGTATGTTGCCAGGTAACGAGAGTATATCTCTGGTCTGAGCCGTGCGAATCTCAGCCACATTTGTGAAGTGCACTGGACATTATCTGGGCTCTTAGGGAATCTCTCATTTTCCGAGAAAATGATCTCTAGCACAGCCAATTCCCTCAGGCATCAGATACCTTGTTCTATCGTGCTCCATTTTCCTTGGTGCGTCTGGAGGTCTTCTTTACAGAGGTATCTGTCCCGTACACTTGCCAGCAATCGCCGCCAGAGGCTGAGAGTTTCCTGGGTTCTCCCAGTCCCCTGGTCAGTGACCTCATCCTGGGACAGGGATCCCAGCTGCCTGGCCTCACTTCCATCCAGAATGGTGTCATTAGCTGCGGCATCCCAGATGCGGAGCAGCCAGGTCAGGATGGACTCATTTGCCTGACGGGTGAATTCCTCCATAGGTCCCGCAGCTCCCCCAGGGATAGAGAGCGAGTGATGATCTCCAGCTCCGCCTCTTCTGCTGGGTGCGA
>VZRQ01003130.1:146825-163904 GCA_013397975.1 Machaerirhynchus nigripectus | reverse complement strand
CATCTCACAATAGGATGAGATAAGTCCATGAGTCATGCAGTGGTTTCTTGATGGCCCATTGTCTGTTATCAGGGGTGGGTCATAGCAGGAGATAACAGCTAATGGCCCACAGCTGGTGGTAATAGAATACTTAAATACATCTATATGGTAACCTAGGACAGTAGAATAGCAATTTAGCTACAGAAAAAGAGGTACAGTAGAGCTGTGCAAGCAGAAAGAGAAATTAATTTACTTATTTCCAGTGATATCTTGTACAAGAAAACCTGCAAGGTTTTCAACTTCAAGGCCTAACACTAATAAATTGACAGCTGCATCAGTGAAACATTTCCGGTTTTTCCATTCAATTTTGGGGGAAAAAAGAAACTAATTACTCAGTTGTATTTAGATTTTTTTTTTTAAATGTACTCACTGTTTGGCATTTGCTGCATTTCCTCACAACCACCATATTCACCAGAGTTTGCCTTTACTTTGACTTTTACTACAAACAGGGCCAAATGGACTAATGGGTGTGCCAAGCTGTAGGAGCACTGACTCTTCTGACATATTTACTATGCCTTTTGGCCCTCTGGATCACTTTAAAAAGGTCTCTGGCAGAACACACTGGGGAAAATTCATATGACTTTTCTATTCTAACAGAAGCTCCTCCTTTTCACTGTATTTTTACAGCATAGAAGAGCTTTGTGTATTTGCCCAACTACCTTCAGCACAAAGCATAAATAAAAACATCTTAGTAATCCTTTTTCTGAATTCCAGTATTTCATTAGTGAATTCTGAAATACAAGTTTTTAAAATAAATTACTGTGGAAGCACATTTAATTCACGTTTAGTAAGACAACTAGTCACTTTTGAGAGCCTCAGCTACATAAAGAGAAAAGCAGCACAATATTTTTTTAGAAATCCTTTACAGATTCAGATGTCATGAGTTTAGCCCCCAGTTAATGCATCATAAGGGAGATTGCTATTACAAAGATTCTGAGCATTCATCTTTTGCAGTGGAGAATCCTTCACAGGGGCAAAACTCACAGTGCACACACACATACCGCCCCCCTCCAGTTATCACCCTTTTTCTCCCAAAAAAATAACATTAATTAAAACATTTCAAAAAGTTGAGCATTTTCAATGAGTCAGCTCAAAACTACAATAAAATGAAAAGATCCTGTAGCTTGTAGAACTGCTCTGTTTTACCAGAACAGGTTCCAAAATGTTGGTAATTATTTTGTGTTGAAAAATACCATCTGTTTCTTGGAAAAGAAACAAATTTTAATGAAATTCACTGTGAATGCAAGCTGCAAGCAACAATAATGAGCAGTCTGGTGATGAGCACCCAGTAAGTCACTGGAAAACCCCTGTACAATTCAAGTCTTCAAGATCTCTTGGAATGGGCTCAAGTGATTGAGAAAGGGAGTCTGCCTTTTCTATTTCATGTTTAAATACTATTCAAACACTTACTTTCCTCCAAAGAGACCTGAATTCGTGTTTCAATGCCTAAGATTCGCCTGGCTGTATGGGAAAGCCATCCTTAGCTTGTGACCACCGCTACACAGAAGACTTAAGCCAGGATGCCATTCCCCAATAGAAAGGGTGAGTAAACCAACAAAAATGAGTGCAATTATGTAGCTTATTCTCAACTGCAGCTCAACAATATTTTGTGAGTAAGCTGATATTCCTGGCCATAAGTCAATTCATGTTATGTTGCATGAATGATCCTATTTACATTAAAAGCTCTATTCAAACTACTACTCAGAGCCAGTAACACTGTGAAATAATTGTTTGGTCCTAGGAAAGCTGCACTCTATTTTGAATCAAACCACCATTTGTTATTTCACACCTCACCAACATGTCCTTTAACATCATATATTAGATTTGTGGTGAAATGGGCAAGAAGGTTTTGTCATCCTTCTGCTAATCTTTAAAAGCTAAGAGGGGAAAATGAGTGTCTGGCACAATTCATGTGATTTACTGTAGACATCTGTATAAGAATGAGATTAATCATACCCATTTACTGTTCTTCCATTGAGTATGGTCTTAGGGGTCCATTCAGATCAGACACATCCATCACAAATGTAGCATTTCATTAGATGAATCACACCTAATAAGTCAATTTATAAGAAGAACATATATAGACTACCCATAGGTACTAAATATTATGCCATTTATTGCACTATTAGCATTCTGGTGCTTTCTTGATGACATTAAAATCAAAATAGAATAGAATACAGTTGATGATTTATACCAATTATGCAGTTGCGATCACAATGGTTATGTTGATCCAACTGAAGCAAATTGTGGGTCCTGCAAAATATAGTTAACCAAAAATATTGACTTTTCTGTTTGAAATACTTGATCCTTGAAGGCTGGAGTTGGAATATAGCCTGAGAAAGCAAATCTCATATCACCTCATGTCACTTTGTGAAATTTATTTCTCCATGCGTGTAAAAATGACCAAAAAGTTTTGAAGAATTTACACGATACAAGACTTCTCTACTGAATAGCATAAAATAATTCTTTTTAACACAATTTTAATGTAAATTAAGGAAATACATTTAAAATCTTTTGCATGTCATTACAAGTTTGGATGAAGTTAAGTGCATGTAAGGGTGACAGAAGAGAGGGCATATGTCAGTCTTTTTCACCTAGACACCTAGAAATACGCATGTACATTTTAATTGGTTAACTAACTTAGAAACAACTTGATTTTAAGAGCTGATATTTCACACTAGTATCTATTATTATTTATTATGATCTCTAAGACACTCTGCTGTGGTTCAGGACCTACCCTCAAAATAAGAGCTAGTTGTGCATAGAGTAAGGATACATGATTAATGAGAAAATACTAAATCACATGCTAAGTAGTAGTTTCAACGCCACAGCTTACCTGAAAATCAGTCCACATTTCCGGGAGCTCTGACGTTAAGCACACTGAGTGTGTGAAAGACATTTCTCGTTTTTGCCTCCTCCTCATGGCATGATCACAGCAATGCATATGCTTATTGCTACGCCTGTGGTTTCGGTGCCGCTGCTCTGCTTGCTTCAGGGCCCACCAGTGCTGCAGGGTTCTCTCCTTCAGCAGGAAGTGCTGGTCAGGAACCACACCCAGACTCCTGTGAAGGGACCTGAGCTGTCTGTACCAGGGGAAAAATGAGGTGCAGCATTACAGATTTATGAGATAAGGCAAGTTACCCAAAGAAAGGCGCTTCGGAAATATAATCTGTGCTAATATATGCAACCAGTTCAAAAGTGTGAGATGGTGAAGTGAAAAGAAGTCCTACTGCTAATTCAGACCTTATGAAAAGTAAACTGTGTTCAGTGACAGATGATGTCAGGATAAGAGCTAATATGCACTGTGGATGATCATAAGGCTTACCTCAGTGTTCCAAAAAATAAATGGGAAGATTAATATTGGAAAGGACTTGTAAAATTATTTCAATGACTGCTTGAAATGAACATCCAGATTTGAGCTGATTGTTGGGACAAACCTGTAAGATATTTAAAAGTAAAAAAGTATTTATTAATAGTGGGATATGCAGTATATACAATAATCTCATTCAGACTGCCCTATGCATCGTGAGATTCAAGGGACACCTTGCAGCTGCACCTGGATTGTACATTGCTACATTTCATCCTACTTAATGACCAGTCACTAAACAACTGGTCAGGTTTGGGGCTTCCTTCTGCTGTAAGCATGCCCTGGCAAAGGCCACCAGCTGGAAGTGTAGGTTGTTAAGCACTTATTCTTTTTAACTGTCCCATTCTGCCGTATCCATTTTCTGCCATATCCATTCTTTGTGTTGTCCATTTGCTGTCAAGCTTTGTGAGTTTCCTGAAATTTGTAGCCAAATACAGGATTGTCATAAGTCAGCTAGACGTGAGTATTTGAACTTGACATTTGATGATAAATGGCCAGGGCATCCTTTCTCCGTAAAACTGCAGATCTGGAACAAAGATAATTTGTCCAATTTGAACCCAGGAAAATGGATCCTGTGTCCTGACTATTCAGCCCAGACAAATGTTTTATTTCAGAAAAACTGCATGAGAGGCTGTAAAAAAGGAGGTAAAAACATTTAAAGCATGCCCAGGTTTGCAAGGGCAGATTAACCTCATCCTTTTAAGAGTAAACAATTCTGACACCCTCAACAAGGGATTGTACATGACTGCCCAGGACACTGTTGCACAGCTTGACTAGCTGGCCTACTGATACCACCAAGTTGAGAAAAACCCAGCTGGACATGATTTGCAGCAGTAAAAAGGTCTTTCTACCTTCCTGGGTTATGCTGTTTGGAGTGACTTTTAGCTGTGCTGGAAAATGAGTCAGTGTTTCTGTATAAGCCACAGGCCTGTTAAGGAGCTTTGCTATCAAGACCACACTGTGACAGACACACCAGTGGTGTGCAGACTGACCCCAGAGCTCATGTAGGAAAGATAGGTCTTAATTTGTTCAAGCAATTCATCTGTAGTCCAGAACAACCAAAAACGTCAAGATGTGAGCATTAAGGTGAGAAAGAGAGGGTGGATTTATAAAGGAGTTTCCACGATATCTGACAGTCTTCTTTTTGGAAGACTTGGGTTTTTCAAACAAGCAAAATAGGCTCTGAGATCAGGGGATGCAGAAGTGCTGGCAGGGATGGAGGCTGGCCAAACACTGGCTCTCGGAGTTTAGAGCTGGAATTCCAACAGATGAGGAGAAGGGAAAGGAGCTACCTGCCACATGTGGACAGCCAAGGCCACGGAACTTGTGCAGCAGTTTTCCAGAGGTTGTCTTCTCAGCTGATATTTTGGTAACCACCTTCTCTCTTAATAGCCCAGACCACATTCATCAATGACCTAAGTAAGGGCTGCAGGATTTAGATATCCAAGTCCAGACTGACTGTTAAGAAAATGTATCCTACTTCCAAAGGTTTATTGCAACTGCCACTTCTTTAGCTAAATTCAGTCTACTGAACTGTGATGGCTCAATTTAAATGTACCATTGTTCAGCACTGAAAAAAAAAATCTGCGCTGCAGTGTCATCTTCACAACTGTACAATCTGTACATTTAAGTAGCATACAAATTACTGTGAATCTGAGAAAAATGTTTTTTATTTTCCCAGTGCTTTGAGCCATGTCAAGGGTAAATCTAAATTCCCAGTCCCTGGAGTCACACTCAATGAGATATCACTGTTACACCAGGCACAACATACCACTTCACTAAATATTGTGCTGCCGGAGTAGAAGGAGATTTGTTTCAGAACAATTTTATGAGTGGTCAAAGCTACTATGTATGACTTTTGCAATGAGTTTAATCTATTATTTCATCTGTATTGCATGAGTTTAGTGTTTGTTCAGTACAGAAACTGTACTGAAACTGTATTCCTGTGAGGAGAACACAGAGAAGATGCTGAAATCCTAAAATTTAAAACAAGAATGGACTGCTAGACTGGGGGAAGTGGGGTTAAATTACTTCTATTTACACCTGTATCTTCTGTCTGACAAAATGTAAGCTATACTCAGCTAAAGTATTTTTCCAAAAGGTAAATAGCGTTCATACACAGATATCAAGAGACAGAAAATATACTGCCTCTCTAGACTATCCAGTCAATAGTCACCTTCAGTACAAAAAATGTGTATCAACTCAACCATTTGGATGTATCTATTTCCAGATTTTGGCAATTGCTCTTTATCCTTAGATCCTAGCATCTGTTTCTGGGACTGTTGGTGTATTTTGTATTAAACAGACTCAGAAATACATCAGCCCTAAGCTGTTCTGAATCCACCAGGTTTGGTGCTTGTGTTCCTTTTCTCTTTACCTTTGACTTTACATATTTCTGAAGCTTCATTTTAGCTCCTCACACCCAATCGCACCCAAAGTCTGTAAGTTGATGATAGGACATTCCCTTTGAGGGAATTTTGACTAATCTCAAGTAAATAAATTCCAATTCCTGTGTTCCGTGTTCAGTGTGTGTAGGGAGGCACAGGAGTAGATATCTTTTGCAAAGAAATAGCTTCTCTAAGAATGACTTCTAGAGTAGAAATTGCATTAGTTGGTGCTTTCACTTCTTTAAAGAACGCTCATAGTGAAATCTCACCTTCTCTGGTTATCACTGTATGATGGGGAGTTTCCATGGTGATCAAATAAAGTTTAATTAAGATACAGAAATCTTGACACTGTGCTGCCTGGCTCAGTTTTATGACATTCATAATGCCCCTTAGCTTCAACGAAACAGTGCTGCAAGTAATTAGTGACAAGTGGTAGATCTCAACACTACTTAATCATGATCGTGGAATAACTAATTTTTCGAAAAATTATTCTGCAGAACACACCAGCATTTCTGAAGGAAAAATGCAAGAAAATGAAGTTTGAAGTATTGTAAATATATTAAAAGGAAGAGGTTTGATGCCAAGACCTCAGCTAGTGTGAGTTTTGCGCTGAAGAGCTGACTGAATAATATCTGCCATTTTTTTTAAAGCCTTGTAATAACTACTTTAATAAAAACAAACAAAACTTTTTAAAAAGAGAAAAGTAAGCAAATCTTTACTTATTATGTGGCATAGACTTAAGTTGTTTGCTTGCAGCTTAGATTGGCAAAGTTACAGAGGAGTATTTTCAGAGCCTGAGTCCTGCCCCCAGGGCCAATAGAGTTAACTCCTGACCCTGCACAGAACCATCCCCAAAAATCACACCGTGTCTGAGAGCATTGTCCAAACACTCCTTGAACTCTGTCGGGCTGGTGCTGTGACCACAGTCCTGGGGAGCCTGTTCCAGTGCCCAGCCACCCTCTGGATGGAGAACCTTTTCCTAATGTCCAACCTAAACCTCCCCCGACACCGCTCCAGGCCATTCTCACAGGTTTTATCACTGCCATCTGAGAAGAGGTGAGAGGCTGCCCCTTCCACTTCCCCTCCTGAGGAAGCTGAGGCTGCTGTGACATCTCCTGTCAGTCTCCTCTTCTTTAGGCTGAACAGACCAAGTGACCTCAGCTGCTCCTCCTGACAGTTTTTTTACTGTGATTTTTAGATATTTTCTTTTGCAGCTAAAGCTGCTCAAACCTGTCAAGTGCCATGAGATAAGACAGGGTAATTAAATAAGATACTCCAGGGTGGTATCTACTACTCCTCTGCCAGAGGCTTTATCCCTCAGGCCCCTCAGAATCAGCAAAAACAGACCTGTGTACACTTGTCTGTGGCCATACTTCCCAGTGTTCATAACCTCACCTCACTCTCAGGCTGAGACTCATGGAGCACCAGACACGTGCATATGCCTACTTGCCAGAGCAAAGGGAGGTAAACTGGGGATCATAATTCCTTAAATTATCCTGCCACAAACTGTGATTTTTTTTCTGAAAGGTTTCTTATTCACCCAGTTAAAACAGTGCGTCATACAGAGACACAGCATCATTCTTTTATTATTCAAATGCATTTAAAGTGTGGTCTAGATTAAATCAATGCCAAATCAAAGTTAGTGCTGAGGGGAAAAAAGTTCCCTTGACGGAATTTCAGGATCTGCTAGAACTTCTCCTCCACTGTGCTTAAGAATTGGTGGAATACCTTTGGATGGGTCTGTATTGCAATAAAGCATAAATCTGGTAACAGTGCATCCTGCCTTCTCTGAAACAGACATCTCTATATGAACAATTCTTTTGAACGCTTACATTGAAGACAACTTCAGCTTCAAAGAGCAAACCATTGACCTGGGTCAGTGCAGACAATTTGAAGGATTTATTATACAAGACTGCATAGCAGCCTTAACTAAGTACACTTGAAAACTCTTTTTTTCTGGAAGACAAAACAATTGAATACTATATGAGTAAAATCTCTATGACTGAAAATTACAGGTGTGGAACATCCCTTGTATTCTTTGTCATACAGCTTGCCAATTTTTATGAGAAAAAGCTTGCCAATTTTATGGTAGTGGTTCCTTCCTACGGTTTTGCTGCTGACTAAAATCAAAGATGTAAGGAATTTCTTTTCCAGCAGGAAACAAGATTTTAGAGCCATCTGTGTCCCCTCCACACCTACGCTTTTAGGTCTTATACCTGAAAATTATTTCTATTTTTATTCTTATAATTCAGAAGAGGTTGAAACATTTCTGTTATGGAAGCTTTCACTGTAAAATTATTTTATTCTAAATGTGTGCGGGAAATTTTTTAACTTTTTAGGAAAAGCAAACCAAACCTCTATTACTAACAATTTCTGCAGGATGAAGAGAGGAAGATTTTTCAACAAAAACATCTGAATTTTCAGTTTTTAAAAGAATAAAGAAATATCCAACTGGTTTCATACGCAAAAAAAACAAAACAAAAAAAAGGTCGGAGGAAGAATAGAAAAAGTTGACTGAAAAGGTAGCAGTGTTTCACTTGAAACCAAAAAGGTTTGGACCATCCCTTTTCATATCATCCCCAGTGGTATCCGAAATGCAAACATCTGTTGCAAACATCCCTCTTTAATTATGTCTTTGGTTATTTTTAACTAGACAAACTTATCTCAGACATTCAGACCCATGCTAAAAACTTCTCATCTTAGATCTTTGCTCATATCCATGCTTCAAGTGCACTGCAATGTCCTCCCCACTTTTAATGTACCTACAGTTATAACGATGCTTTGGGGTAGGGAAATCTGCCCATGTCATTCAGCAACTGGTTTCTAGACAAGGTTTTAAAAGAAAAGGCAGATGTTGAGAGAAATGTGGCATAAGTAAAAGGATGCAAAAATGAGCACATTCTTGTCTTACAATACTCCAAGGTTAGTTATGAGATAAGGTAATCCCTCTGTTTTTTAAACTGTTGCTGTTAGTAGCTGAGATGCACTTTATATGCTGGTAATTGCTTGGCTCCAAAAAACATCGGAGGCCAATACATGCAGTTTCTTTCCTATTGTCTTTACAAAAATATCTGAAGAGGAATAAAGTAAATTCAATGTAATTTGTGTCATCCCCTTAAAATGATGAGTTAGCTATGAGTCTCTTTTACTACACTTGCCAGTTTTATTACATGATTAGATTTTGATCCATCTATCATTGTGCCTATAAATTCATGGAAAGGCATAAAATTACACTTCCCAGAATTATTAGTTTAAGCTTTTTGACATGAGATGTTTTCTTCATGTAGTATGCTCTCAAATATTTTCAGTTCCCCTGGGAACTTCTTTCAAGCCTGTATAAAACTTTTGGATCAATGCTGCCTTTCATACCTGCACATCTGAGCTGTGTCAGAGTCCTGTGACACCTCTCTGGAGCAGTGGACAGAAGGCTAGATCAAATTAAAGACTTTTATGCTTAAAATTGATATTAAATATGAGAAATTGTATTGCAGTGACAATGGCAAATCTAGACAGACTTCTGTTTTCTAAAAAGTTAAAGATGAATCTGCAGCAAGTGAAATCTCTGCTCTTAAGCACTCTCTGCAGCAATTTTTCTTCCTATAGTCAGTGTCCCTTATCTGTTCTAATAAACTGCTGCACTCTGTTCCAACTTTTATGACCCTTTCATCCCCACCCTCTCACTCTTGGAAACCCTGCCAACCTGAGCTCTATGGCTTCCCTCATCAATTTTCCGTATTTCCTAACACAAAGCTTTTGATTATTTCCACATTTCTTTTCTTCTTATTATCTGGGAGAGGTTTGGTTTGTTTTCTTAAAATATATATATATGTATGTATGTATGTATGTATGTATTTACGGCTATACATCACTGTGCAATGACAGAGCAAATGTGCTCTTAAAAGACTGGAAGTGCATGTTATCTGGGAAGCGAGTACCTGATGATTCAAAAATTGCAAAGAGCTTTCCTAAAATGAATGGCTGGGAAATTTTTGTCCAACTCATTTAAGATTACCTCATAATCTAGTAAGGTTTACAAAAATTCTATGCATTTAGCATCGAATGCACATTGATATGCATAAATGAAGCAAGCTAGTTGCTTCCTTTCACTGGTAATCTGCATAGCTTTAAATACATGTGCAAAAATAAGAGTGTTATATTAGAAGTTTTCTGTTGAAAATCTGAAAATGTTCCCTACTGTGTTCTGTAACTTGAGGATATGAAAAGTTTAAACGAATTTTTATGCCACAAGTATGTATCCAGACCAGTAGTTTTTGATCAGGAAACTCAAATAAATTAAACTCACTTCAAAAAGACCATTTGATTTTCATCATATTCACAGAAACCAATGACTTGAAAAAGTTTTAAAGACTTGGAAAAATAGATAAATTTGGTAAAAAAAACCACTAGGTACAAGAATCCAAAGTCCAGCTTCAATAATGATGAATAGTAGCCTGTACGAATTTCAGAAGACACAGCTGGTAATTATTTCAGACTTTATGGAAGCAATTTTTCATGTACAGACAAGCTTTTGGCAAGGCTTGCTTCTCAATAAAGTGAGTTGGACTGCAGATGCAACAGGAAAACCCAAAGTTAGATGAACATTTTGCATAGCATGAACAAGATGCAGCAAAAATTGCTATGGAATGTCAATAATGCTCTCCCAATGTGTTATCAGTGATGGAGCTTTATGAAAGACAAGAATGTAATAGCAAGTAGTTATTCCTGAGGTATAAGGTACTGAGTCCTCCTGCTTAGCAAAGCATTTAAGGACTTATTCAAAAACAAATTAAATGCTCACCCTGAATTTTAACAAGCTCTCTGTCAGACTCCTCACCAGTTCTTCACTTAAAAAACACAATTAATTTGACTAATCTCAGCTAGACATCTCTCACTCTGCCCTTAACACTATTGTTTGAGTCTCAGTCTCATCATGTGCCTACTGATTGCTGAAACCTTACAAAATGTGTTACTCCATGAAAGACCAGTTACTAGGCTTCAGCATAAATCTGTCATTTTAACTAAATTATCACCATTTAAAGCCTAATTCCATAAAATAAGTATCTGAAACTTCTGTAAAATTCGGACACTGTGGAAGAGAACAAATTATTTTTGTCTTCCATGCAATTCTAAGTGAGGGATAACTGGAAAGCTTAATTCATTGTGTTGTGCATCTCCCTTCAACCACCTAAAATACTGGTCCTCTTTTGAAGCAAGTCCTGAACTTCTGGAGTTTACTGCCTGACATGATAAGCCAAATAGATCAGAGGCAGTTTTACTAGCAGATGTCCATGCAGAGGTGTTAGAGTTCAGCTAATGGTGGTAATTTTGCCCAGCAGCTCCATAAGAATCATCTTGACCACAGCTTCCTATAATCACCTTTATATTATTATGTGAACAGCAGTGAAGATATCTATTTTCTTCTGCAGGCAGCTACATGGGGAATCAAAACAATCACAGCTATCATTTGATTGCTAATAACTTTTGCAAGCATGCATATATGCTCTGCCATTACAAAGGACAATTACTTATTATTTTGTCAGAAAAAGATATGGTGTTGAATCTGTATCCAGTGGATTCTTCCAGGAACGGAGAAAAGATTGTACAGCACATGAGACCAAAATATTGTAGTTCTTAGATAAAACTGAATCCAGGAATCGAGTTAATCTCTATGTCGCTGAGAACTTCGGGGGGTTAAAGTGTTTGTCATAGAAGAAACAAAAATGTGTGGTTTTGCTGTAAGAGACTGGATGAAAACAGAGAAAAGCTAAATTGAAGTCTATTGAACAGTTAAGAATATTAAAAATTTTTTGTCCAACTTCTCTTATTGCTCAGGTGCTCACAGTAATTTTACCATTTGTCCCAGAGCAATTCCTTAGCTGATCATACCAGCAAAGAGGCTGATGCCCAACAAGAGAAAAAGTCCAAATATATAGCCACCAGAGAAATCCCTCAGCATTGTGGTTTATGTACATCAGTTTACAGAAGCATAGAATATGCTGAGTTGGGAGGGACACACAAGGATCCTGAGTCCAATTCCTAGCCCTGCACAGCACCATCCCCAAGAATCACACCATGTGCCGGAGAACATTGTCCAAATGCTTCTTGAATTCTGCCAGGCTTGGTGTTGTGGTGGAACAGCTCCCTGGGGAGCCTGTTCTAGTGCCCAACCACCCTCTGGGTGAAGAAACTTCATTTCATATCCAACCTAAACCTCCCTTAACACAGTTTCAGGCCATTCCCACAGGTTATTGGCATACAACCAGATTCAAGTCCAGAACTAGCAATTGGGTGGTCCAGTCTAAATTCTTATATATCACAGACTATAAAAATTTAGCCAGATGCCCTTGAATAGAGACCCACAGCTTGGATTGAGTGATTCTTTCTGTCCACATGAGCTATTCAAACTTTCAGACATGCAATTTACCAAGTAAACCTGCCTCCTCTGTCAGTGCTAATTTGCCAAAATATGTCAAACGCTGATTTTGTTGGTATTGCTATGAGATGCAAAGATTTGCGGTGAACTGCTCGACCTTTCTAACTTACACAGAGAGTATCTTGTAGGATTTCTGCTGCAGTGTGTTATGTGGCAACTCGTCCTAATTTAATGTTCTATATTGCACACAGGTTTTCTTTCTCCTCTCTGCTTTTTTTTTCCCCTTATGCAAGTCAAACACATGCAGTGGCTTGGTCAGAAAGAGATCTAAATGTCTTACAGATATTACTGAGAACACTCAACAGGGACACCAAGGACAAATTATTAAAGACAAATGTGGCAGGTGTCAAATACTTCCCTACTCTTGTAGGTACACAACCCTTTTTGGAGCCTTTAGGAGGCTTACCGCAGAATGGTGTCACTGTACCATCTTGAGGAGAAGGGATGGCTTCCAGTGATGTCAGAACTATCACATGAAGGACTGGAGATTACAGAGATGTATAAAGTGTCTATCCCAACTCCATGGTCCCACAACAGAACTAAGATCCAAGACCAAAAATAGAGATGTTTGCTCTTGTTCTCTGGCAAGACCTACCTGGTGAACTGTGTGTTTCTGTCTCTAACAATTACATTGAGCTGACCACTCAGCTGGCAAGCTGCAGGCTGTTGGTGCCATTATCAAAGTTGTTTCCTTATGGGTTTTGAGAACAAAAAATATACCTCCAACAGTAACTGTCTTTCAGAAAATGAGATTGTTAGTGGTAGGCCCACACTGTCCTGAGGCCACCATATTTATTGTGCATTCTGAGGAAAAAATGCATTGTGACTGCTCAGTGGACTCGGTGGTTTCCAAAAACAATAGATCAGTGCAGAAGTATGACACAATTCTGTGCATATACAGCACATGTTGCATTTCCCGCTCATAATGGATTAATTATACTCACACAGAAAAGCAGTATTAATACTTGTGGATCACAGGCAGTCTCTGTGCATATGGTCAATCTGGTGCTTGAAAATGTACTCTGCCTTTGTGAAATGTCTTCTACATATGTACATCAGTAATATGGTCAGAGAGGTATGATGGGTAGCAAGGACGCTAAATATAATTGAGTAAATGACACTACAGGAACAAATAACCTAACTTGTTACAGGGTCCCCAAAATTATATCCAAGAAGTGAATTTTTCTGGCTGAATAAAGTGTGTTTATAGCCTTCATGTGGTTTGCTTTTTGTAGGCTGCCTTTAGTTATTGCTTAAAGTGGCCAAGAACAAGCAGCTTGGTACAGTGAATAAAGTGCAGGGCAGATCTATGACATTATAATTTCTACTCTTAAACAAACCAAAACCCTCTTTCCTTAGTGTGGAGGCTGGTGGGCCTGTTGGACAAGGAACGAAAGGAGTCCTATGGTGGGATAAGTCCTAGGTTCCTTTCCAGCTTCCCCCAGAAGCTCTGTTGACTGAAAGGCTTCCCCCAGAATGCTCTGTTCTGTTATGTTAATGTACCCCAGGTCTGCCTCCTTGGTTGGCTCCATTGGCCACTACACCCCTTGTTACCTGATACACCCTTAGAGTTTCTCAATTGAACCCCCATTGTGCTGCTGGGATTTGTCTGAGACCTGGCTCGAGTACGGACGCCATTAAAATCTCTCCTGTAGAACCCCATGCAAAGGCCTCTCCTGCTCATTCCTCATTGGACTGTTTCCCCAGCTATCCGGTGTGTGTGTACGTGTGTGCGCAAGTGTGCAGGCTGCACCGAGAGGCTTCTTTAGAGGTGCTTTTGGGAAGGTCATGGTAATTTCACCATCCAGGACCACCACGACACCTTAGAGTTATATTGGTAGGGATGGGAAGATGTGATCATCTTCATTTTGGGGAACTCCCCTTTTTTGCCATGGTTTCTGTAACCAAACATAAATAACATGGCACAGTCCAGAAAATTCATATACTTGCAGTGACAGTAGAAAGGCAGCCTGGAAAAGCTGAAGGCAAGAGAGACCTCTCTCCACATCACTGTATTCAAACAAAAAACCACAGTCCTCCTCCTCCTAACACAACGTCTCCAAACCAAGGGACTTTCTCTCTTTGAGTTTCTGAGGCATTGTCACCTGAAATGAAGCTGGACATTCAGGTTTCTTTACCCAACATCAACTAGAGACTACTTCCCTCTTCAGTATAGGGTCCCAGGGTCAAGTGGAAAAGGAATTGCATGTGTTTACATTCAGAGAGGCTCAAATATCTTACTGATTTGACATGCATATGGATTGCACATTACCCCAGATATACTTTTCTTTTACAGATATGAGTTTTTCAAACTCCTATATTATTTGTAAGCTGATTTTTTAATAGGTTTTAGATACATGATATCAGCTGAGTATAAGAGTATGACCTATTTTTTACTTATATGACCTTTAATAGATCAATGTGTCAGGTGAGTACAGGGGAAAATACCCCTTGAAGTTTTACAAATATCTGATGGAATTTTGTTATGAATTCACCGTGGCTGGAGGCACAGTTGTTGCAGTCATATTTTGACACATAATACTCTGTGCAACACTCTGTAAAAAGTTCCCATTAGAAAACCAATTTTTTTTTTTTAATGCAATCTCAAAGCTCAGTACCTTTCTGCTTACCAACTTAGAGACCTCTGCCTAGCAGGGCATGCTCACCACCAGCACCCTCTGTGTTACAGCCAGGCTCTGTAAACTCTTTAGCACACCCCCAGAACTATCTGCCAGGAAAACTGCCTATGGATGGCTTATCATGACATGAACTTATTCCTGCTACTATTGCCAACCTTGTGACTGGATCATCAAAAGCCTTTACATGCTTCCTGTCCCCAACTTCAACACATTAGAAAGATTTCAATTTGGCAAAAAGATAATGATTTAAATACTGTGTGATAAAGGGACGTTCTTTCTTGGAAGTAAATATCTACTTCCAAGAAGTAATGGTTTTGGGACACAGGAGCTGGAAATGACAGTCATTATACCAGAATGTGCTTATTCTAATAAATACTGGAAGGAATATATATAACAGGGTGTTCTGCTCAAAAGTATGAGCCCAAAAATTACATGTAGACAAAAAAAATTATTTGAACATTTCAAAATGGACAGTTTTAGTGGTGGACTTGGCATTGCAAGTTAACATTGAACTTGATGATCTTTGATGTATTTTCCAACCTAAGCAACTCTATACTTCTAAGAAGGTCTCCGCATTGCTTCTCTTGGTAGATTGTTCAAATAGTGATCAACTTTGCTACAATGCTCTTGACAGTTCTTAAGGAGGACAATGCTAGAAATATCTTTATCATCTTTTTTTATGAGTTTAATCAAACTCTTCTCTCTAAATATAGAACTCTTCTCTCTAAATAAGAATAGTGATTGCCACTTCTGCCCTTTGAGTCTTACCATTCCCTACATTTCCTTTATTATTTTAGGGGTTTTTTTAATCCTTCAAATTTTTCTCTTCCTTGTTTTTGGTCTTATAAACCATTGGTCAGTTTTTTGGTTTTTTCTTTCTGAAATCCTGATTCCTGTAGCCAAAGCCATAACTGTATACTGTGAAAAGAATTTGTACAGTTGTTCTATTTTTTACAGTATGTCTTTAACCACCACTCTTGATCAGTAAAGAGCACTGGACTATATGAGTCCTTATCTGAATCAAAACAACCGTTTTTATTGCCTGTTGAATTCTTAACAATTTTGTGCATATCAGACCTACTAAATTACAATGTCTTTTTGTGATTTTCCCTACTTCTGGTTGTTGGATGTGGATTTATACTCAAATTTCTGTCCAGCTCATCTTATTAACAGTTTTATTGTCATGTCTGTCCTCTTTCCCACAGGAGCTACAAGAAAATGCAGAAAGTTTGTTGCTTTCTACAAATGTTTTCTATTTCATGTGGTTCAAAGTTTTCAGTGGTATCAATCTGCAAATTTTCCTATGCAAGCAAAAATCAGTTAAATGAACTGTGAATGGGAAGGACTACGTAAATCTGAATCTTCTCAGAACCTTTTAGACATCCTGCACTTCACTTAGGAGTGGGGAAGTTCATGCCTTCCTGGAGTGTTACATTTATACCGAAGGCATAATCCTTTCCTTATCTAAAATCCACCCTCTTGAAAGGGAATTGGTCTAGTTTTGTGTTCTAATTGCTCCTTGGCAAAACATTTTAAGACCTCTCACAATGACTCTCAATAGACTTATTTACTTCTGACACAAGAACTTACAAATGTACCATTTTCAACAAACCTGCAGAACCTTTTTCTGCAAATCCCATTTTAAAAGCAGATCTGACAGTGGTCAGCCTTGTGATGCTTCATGAAGGGCCTGAATTTGCAATTTAAACAAGAAAAGTCTCAGTCAGAAAGAGATAAGTCTTTTGGATGTTCCCATTTCTATGTCTGTCCCATTTTACTTTGGATTTCAAGTGGGGTATTTAAACACTACCAAGTAAAAACAGCAGGCTGGTTTGGATATACATACAGGTTTGTTGCTGATTGCTTTTATTTCACCTCTTTTCCCTTCAGTTTCTGGGTGAACCAACATTTATGCTCCAAGTATGTTGCCTTTGCTAGAGATGCCTTTTACAGCCATTATGGGTGTGAAAAAGTAAAGGAAAGAGCAGTGGTACTTCTCCATTCCAAAAGCTTTTCCAAAATTGTTTCAATATCCCAGTCTGGAACTCAAACACTTGTCAAGGAACCTAGACCTGAAATCAATTCTTCCTACAGCCTGTGGAGACAGAAGACATCTGCTAAGATGGTGCTTAACAGCCTGGCTGTGCCCTTTGCATTAAAGATTCTCCATCCTTATTGAAGCTGCATCACTGCACAAAAAAAAAAAAAAGATTC
>VZRQ01003130.1:122427-141813 GCA_013397975.1 Machaerirhynchus nigripectus | reverse complement strand
GGGGGAGGGTGAGGTAGGAAGAATAAACAAAATAAGGCAGAGAAGTATTTGGATATACAAGCTTTCCTTCATATTTGAACATCTTTTCTCTGTTTCAGTAGAATTTTGTCATATCCAGTAAGCATCTCCAGGGAGAGCCTGGGGTAAAAATCTGAGACCCACAATCCCAACACTGCATTGCCTGAAGTTAACTGGGTTTGATCACAATGCTATTGAAGTCAAACCACCACAAAACACATGAATGGAACTAATTCTCACCTTGTGAGATGGTGAGAAGATGTATCCTTCACTTTACAGTATAGATTTCTGTCCTTTCTGGATCTTTAAGTTTCAGATAAAATTTTCAGGCGGCCAAGGCTCACGCAACACCACATGCTTCAGAGAGATGGAAATCCGGACACTGAAAACCATGGATCCACATGGGATCATGTGGAGGGAAGGTGTCTCACCCCACATCTGACAAACTGTATTTTTAACATTGATTCACTTTAAGCTGAAGAAATTCAGAAGTCTTGTATAATCAGAGTGACTGGGAATGTGTATGCTGTAACTGAGACAGCACACAACTCAATAGAAGTTAGTACTGTTGGTGCTATTTGTTTACTTTGGAAGGGGTGAAATGGAGAGAAAGTACAAGTGTGATACGAAAAAACTGCTGAACAGTCACAAGAAAGCTTCTGAAGAGCAATGACTCGGATTTAATTTAAGGTTAAAACACCTAAGGTTATGTTTCCACATTTAGATATGTGTGTTATTCAAGTGCCTAAATTCACTTCATGATCTGCAGATAAAAGATCAACAGCATTTGATAGTTATCAGGGAGAAATTTAGTTGACCAGCTACTAAGAATCTTGTCCTGAGATTACATCCTACACAATGAGTTCAGGAAAATATGGGGTTTGCTGATAGTGCTAAAAAGCTAGTCCCTGCTTAAGTATATTATGATCCGGTTTAAACCCAGAAGAGCAAAGAAAACAAAGTCTCTGTGCATAAAGCAGAAGAAACTTTAGGAAGGTCCAAAATATTCCCAAAAACAAGATTAAAACCAAACGAGGTTAGATGTTGGTGCCAAAAAATTGATGTATTTTATTTAATAGTAAAAGAGGCAAAGAGAAGGAAGGAAGGAAGGAAGGAAGGAAGGAAGGAAGGAAGGAAGGAAGGAAGGAANGGGTCCCAGCGACGTCTCGTTGCTCCCCTCCATCTGCTCTTCTTGGTGGGGAGGGTCCCCTGCCGCCGCCATAGCCACGTGGCCACACACAGCCACACGCAGCCACACGCAGCCATACACCCAGAACTAAAGAATCCCGTGGATTAATATACACTTTGGGCAGGTGGGAACACCCACGTCTCCCTTGCAGGGGCTGGCTTGACACTGTCCCTTGCAACACTGAGGGTCTGCTGCATCATCTCTGGTGCTCTGGTGCAGGGGCTGGGGACCCCTTTGAGGGGGACCCTTTGCTGGGCCGTGTCACCCCTTCTGCTGCGGATAAGCTTTTGCCCGGGTGAAGGGCCCCTCAGCTGGGCTCTGCACAGTGAGGATGGGCAGTCACTGTGCCTCTCACCAGAGGCTTTTCCAACACACACCCAAAGCCCCTCTCCCCCCACCCTTTGGTGCGAGGGTCTGTGCAGGCCTGGCAGCTGATAGCCCTGGGGCTGTGGTCTCCACCCTGGAGGTGCTAAGCTCAGGCTTTGTGAATGTCCCCATCCCTGAGCTGTTAGTTTATCTTATTTTCATCAGCTAGCACTGTAAGGCCTCAAGCAGGGCCCCTTTCAGGGTGTGGTGGTCTTCTCTGCAGCTTCTGCAACACTGTTTTGAAAGTCCTTCATGAAAAGAGTTTAAGGCGTAAACTGTAATATTTCAGTCTCTTACAATGTAATACCTCTACAAACCAGGACCTCACAGCAGTACAAATGCAATAGCAATCACCATTCCTGAGAAAATACAAAGTGTGATCTTTGTCTCTTCCTTACTGACAAAAGTGCTGTGACAGGAGCAGAAAAAATTACACAATCTTTGCTACAGGCATCTGAAAGGTTGGCAATATTCCCAGAAAACAGGGGTACTCTGGGCAGAGACAGCCTTGCATGGCCATGTGTGCCATGGAGCAGAGGGTCCCAAGGGATGCTTTTGAGGCAAGAGGCTCTGCACAGCCTGGAAGGCCAGCCCTTATCTGAAGTAACATAAGGCATTGAACCTGCTACACATCCCACAGAAATCAATGATAATCCTTTCACTTTCATGGGTTTGATATGCCATTGCTGTCACTGCCCTGTTCCTACACACTTCATCTTGCCTTCTCCCTGCCTCAGCTGCATCCACCCACTGATGCCTCCCAGGAAAAACAAGGTTGCATGAATTTGCAGGCTCAAGCTTTGTGTGAGGAACTTAGATATTTAATATGCAGCTTGCAGTCATTGCTCCCAGCTTCAATAGCCATCTGGAGAAAAGTTTTGAAGCTCACTGACATGCTGGAGAAGTGGACCTGATTGAGAAATGATGTTCAGCAGCTGCCAGAGGGGAGGGGGATTGAAGCTGAAAGTTTTCACCAATGGCTCCGGCATTGCCCCACAGTGCTACTAGCTAGTAAATATATGTCAGAACCTACTGATCGTGCCCAGTTTGCATTTCATAAATTAAAATGTATCAGCTGTTTCTTAACATTTTATTTTTGGTCTTCGTTTGGTCATAATTTGGCCTAAGGACTACATCTGTGATGAATTCCTTGTAACAGGACCTTGCCATTTGGACTACAGTTGTCATCAAAATATTCTAGCATGCTCACACAGGCTGAGAGAAACATATTTTTAAAAATATTCTATCACTCAAAAATTAGTTTTAAAAATCAGTATTGCTTATTGAGTTGAAAAATAGTCTGTGTTGAAATTCAGTTTCTGCCTTTCTCTGACTGGAAATGTCTATGTGTCTGAGTGTTTATATGTATATATATATATATATATAAAAACATAAGCACAGCCACACAATAGCAGGGATATGTATAGACAGTAAATGAACCCATGTAAGTTAGTTTTCCAAAATGCAGTTTCTCCTCAATTTTAATATTACACAGCATCTTGAAGACAACACCAAGTGTTTGTTTTGAAGCATTATTTTCTCAAATCTGATTCTTGTTCATATTTTGAGGTCAAGGCTTGCTTTTATCAAGCTGTGTGCTTGGTGCTACAAAAGGTGGCGATGCAAGGTTCTGGAGAAAGATTTTCATTTCACATTGAAAGATCCCACCTCCTCCCTGAACACCCCTGTGCCTGTTTCCCAGCCCTACACCAGCCCATGTGTGGATCAGTCTGCCCAGGCTCCTGAGAATGGGGGCCCACCAAGGCCAGAACCTTGGGAAGAACTCCACTTCCAGGAGCTGCAGCTGAGGTCTGCTTCAGATGAGGAGTTGCGGGAAGGACAGGGAAGCTGTATGAAATGGAGGTGGCTCATCACTGCTGAGCAACTAATGGATTTCGGGAGGGCTGTCCATGTGGAAAATGAATAACCAAGGTTGTCAGGAGATCAAAGGAGAGCATTAAAGCTAAACAAGGATGGCTGTGACATTATTGTCTAACAGACCACAGGCCAAAGCCACCCATTGTGCTGTCCCCATTGGCTGTGACCATACTGACACAAACTTGGGAGCTGTGGTCCATGTGGAATGCGGGGGAGAGGCCATTGTTTTGCCTCTGCATAGCTGGCCAAGTACACTGTTGTCCAGCTTTCCTATGATTCCCTCCCACCTCAACACGTGTTTTTCCTGAGTATTTGTGCTACAAGAGATCCAAAAAGCCCACGAGCTTTCTCAGTCTCCTTCTTCCTATCCCCTATGTCTGTCCCCCCTGGGGAAAGGCAGGCTGTGAGAGGTTGTGTGGGAGTTTGGCTGCCATCCAGGGCACCTGAGTGGAGGATCCAGAACGCCAGGGCACCTGAGTGGAGGATCCAGAACTTTGATTGACTGCTCCCTAGACAACAATAGGATTTCAGGTGTCACCACTCCTGCTCCAAGTATAAACAAACAAGTCAGCCAGCAAATATTAGCTTTTGCTTTTCTAAGTGCCTCTTCAGTACAGTGTCACTTCTCTCCTATTCATCTGCAGAGACCTATAATGAAGTTTCAAGGCAAACAGCATGATGTGGAGAAGGGCTGAGAACCAGCATCTGCCCAAGCCCTGTTCTTCAGCTGCTCTACCAAAATACCTGTGCAGAATAAGAAGCATGAGTTCAGACTGGCAGCAAATGAAAAGGAGGCAGGAGTTGTGACTATTTGTTTTTCTTCAGATAATGGATGCCCCTACCAGTGAGAGCAGTGGAATGGGACAGCATCCTCCCATTGCTCCAGGGGTGTGTTTACACTGCCAGGTAGCTCTGTGATGTCTGTGTTAGCTCTTCACAAACTAGTTCAGGTACTAGTTCAGAGCTCTTGAGCTGTGACTACAAGGCTAGCAGGATAGATTAGCCCCTTGGAGCTCTTTGGTGTGCCTAGGCTTACTTGCAAATTACAACATCTTTGCCCCTGTTTTTATAGCATAATTTTTTAAAGGCTTCATGTTATCAGTGCTTTTCACAGCAAAGTCAGGCCCCACAAAAGCACAAGTGAGAAAGAAAAGACAAGAAGATCTAGGCCCCAGGGCACTTTCTAGTAAGTGATGCCAGAAATACTTTTCTGAGGAAACATATTTCTGTTTCAAAACTCCATGGCAGAAGAGACCTGTTTGTCTCTTCCAGTCCCCATTGACTCTACTAACCATTCCACAACACTTTTCATACTGTGACAGCTTTGACATCTTTGCTGCTGTCATATGCTAGTATGCACAGTAGTCCACAGGTAATAATCTCCCCTTATCCAAGGAATCATGTCATTGTCAGGGACAGAGGCAGGGAGGGTTTTCCAGCACAGGGTTCCTTCCAGTCAGGGTAGTACAGCCCTGGTTCCGAGCCAGAGGGGAGTAGTGGGTGTAGCATGGCAGAGGGGGGAGTAGAGAGGCAGCTGTTGTTGGGGGTTTCTGGGGTGAGCAGTAATGTTCCTTTCCTTGTGCACTCTCTCATTCGTATTGTTGCTGTTACTGTTCCTTTTCTTATCTCATTGCTGTTTCCAGCAAACTGTTCTTATCTTAACCCATGATCTTCACCTTTTGTGTCTCCAATTCTGCTCTGCAGCCACCTGCAGGGGAGGGGGAGAGGAAAGCAGCTGGAGCAAGAGAGCATCATGTGGTTTGGAGAGTTTCAGTGGGAGCACTGGACTGGGAATCACCATTCTCAAACCACAACACCTTTCCAAATGTGAAAAAAATAGACATAGAAAGAAATGACAGCCACACCAGGAATACTCACATGAGACATGGAAAGCCCAAAGATACAGTTTTCCTCTTTTGCCATCTTCAGCTCCTCAGCTGCGTCAGCACTTTCCCTTGGTTTACACTGAGGTTCAAACATGCTCAGTCCTTTCCTGTCTTCACTGATACATTTTACTGCCTGCAAGCGGTCACTGCTCAAGATATTCAAACAATTTGGTTTTTTTTTTTTGGTTTCTCACTGGCCCAGTGAATATTTAACATTTGAGACAAGCTATTTTTGTTACAGCTCCCAGCGGAGGAATTAGGTAGGCAAAAGGTACACCTTCAGAGCTTCCATTTAGGTGTATCAGTCTCAAGTCTGAGTCACGTGGGAGTCAGACAGTCCAGGCATCCTGGTGCTGTTGTTCTCTTAGACATCTATCCGAACACTGAAACTGCTTCACACTGAATGTCACCACAACTTCAGGATTCCTGTACAAATTTGAGTTTTAAAAAGAATAAAATCCTGATCAAATGCTTCTCCTGTGAGCTTCTATCTTTCTGGCCTTCAATAATTCTTAGTAGCTGGGAATTGATTTGGAAAACCCAACAGCAGATAAAATTGCTTAGTTGGATGAATGCTCAAGTTCGGCTTCCATTTTTTGATCAAGCTCTCATTTATCCTCATAGTCTCTGAAGTTACTGATTCTTTGAACCTGAATGCTATTCCATATAAGCAGTGTTTTATGTATAATCAACTTCTTTATTACATAACAACCAGTAACATCTGAAAGCTTTAAACATATTCTAACATTTTAATGATAGCAAGGAAAGATTTATGGGCAGAGTAAATATCTTTTATTGGCCCAGTGATGTAGTTGGAAAAATGCAGACTTGCTTTTGGGCACCTAAACCTTTTTCTGAATTTGAAACAGAAGCTGCAAAATTGTGGCTTGATGTTTGCCGTTTCTTTTGGTTCTGAAGCAGATCATGGATGTCTGAAGTCTTGACTGGTTTCCCAGCAGTGCAAGTAGACAAAGTATTAAGTCCCGGCAAACCTTAATTTGGTTATACCCTTAGATCCTCATGGTTACATTACACAACTATATTAGAATATTGTCAAATTCACTGTAAACTGAAAGAGCCATATACTTGATGATCTTGCCTTTGAATTGTCATATTACATTGCCTTGTTTTTGAGTAATACCTTACCTCAAAAGTCTTTCTAACCAGCCTTTGTAGATACATAATATTTGATGTTATTGTCTAAGTTGTATTTCTTTTTTTAAACCCATAAAAAATGTTTACTTGCTTTTAGGTCCCCTCTGTGAAATTTTCTCCTTAAAGAGAAGGAAAACACACCATCTGTGGCATAATTTGTAGCTGCTTATTTGAGGCAGACTGTTCAGAAGGAAGTAAATCTTTCCACATTTGAGAAAGCTTGTGAGGGAAGGAATTTATCCACATTTAGCAGACACTGGGGTAAGTACATTCTTCTGGAAGCCGCAGGTTTGGGGGGCAATAAATCCTTCCATTGCTATTAGACAGGAGGCAATAAATCCTTTGATCTCTACCACACTCAATGATTTTACTCCACTCAGAATGTACATTTCATTGAGGTACTGTCTTCATTTTCCCATTTTCCTGGGATTAATTTATCCTCCTTTTCTACATTACGACCCCTTTTTTTAATTAATTGGTTGTACTTCTCAACTGTTCACTATAAGGGCATGGCATTCAGTTACATTATCTGTTAAGAGAGAAAATACTTTTTTTTTCTACTTTCCTTTCATCATCTGGGTAAGAGACTCTGAAGTTATACCAGTGTATTCCCTCTCTTAAGAGTACCAAAGTATGTTCTCTTTTAAATAGGCAGGCATAGTTAAGCTTTTTGGAAGAAGTTTTTTCTTGAAGAGCTTTTTTACACTTTTGGCCAATTTCACATCAGACATTTTCTCTTACATCTAGCTACAAGCATCAGTAGGCTTAGGGCTGGCCTGAGAAGCACTAGAAACCTAATACTTTAGGTTGAAAATCTGGGGGAACAGGTTTTCCATTTTATTTCAGCACTATTTTTATCTGCAGCTTGGATTATGATGCCAGTAAATAAATGCAATTGATTAGTTTTAGCAGTACAGCATGCCTCAAATGCTCAGAAGTTACCTTATTTCCCGTGCCTTTGGTATTTATATTAAAAATGAAATCATTTTCCAAAATCCATTTAAAACAAAAGCATCCCACTCCAAAATATCCTTTAAAACTCCATCCACTGAGAGGCCAGATGGGGAAGAGAATTTTGAAACGAAATCCGCATCTTCTAGCATACAAGTCGAGAAGGTATCTGGAGGGTTTGAGCCTTTCTAAGTTTATTTCTGTCAAACAGTGACACCCGGTGGTCAGCCAGACTAAGGCATTGAGCCTTACAGCCCCAGCCCCGGTGCCTCTGCCCTTGAGACGCGGCAGAAAGGAGGAGGGTTTCTGGCAGCCAGGTGCCTAGTTAGCAATGACGGGAACTGAGTAGCAAACGAAACAAGCACATGGTCGGATATATAAAGCGTAAATACACTGAAAGATCCCTTTTGCATCTTTTTTCTTCTGGTGTTTAATAGCATCATATTAGACTGGAGATGCTTATCTGTTCCCCAAAGGATAGGAAATAATTTAAATTTTGCTTATAAATATGTCAAGTATTCCCTTCTGTCACTGCATTCTTGTACAGCTGGTAAGCTGGGGACAGTTTCCAAAAACTGCACTACAGGGTGAAACAGTGTTGTCAGACTTTATAAACCATCTGGAACAGCAAGCTTCTTTTCATGCCCTGAAATTCCCAAGCCCTGCTTTTTTACGCCATATGTAAAATTGATATTTTCCTATAAAAGTATAAGACTTAACCTATGAATTATAATAAGAATTTCCAGACTTTTAATTCCGTTTCTGATCTTATGACCGAGGTGGAAGGCATGTTTCACACATGAATTATGGGACCAAATGTCTTGCAGCAGTCGCAGCAATACCTCAGCAGTGCCAGTCTCCAGCTCCCCAGGGCTCTTCTCTGCCCATCAGTGCCCTGGCACATGGCACTAGCAAACAACAGCTCTACAAATTAAACTTGAGGTCCAGTTTACCATCTCGTCTAGAAAAAAAACAACCTGAGAATCAGACAGAGACCTTTCATGACCCTTGCCAGAGAATTTTCTCTAAACAGCTTGGAGTAGGTAAGACTCTTTCATCCCATACATCCATCACTCCTTTATGAAGGGTGCTCCAGATTAGGAGTTAGGTTGTGTGATGACAAAAATGCCTTTCAAGTACAGCCAAAGGAGACTAGTGAGAGGTAGGAGCAGGACTGGTGGGGTTTTACATGAGCTCTGCTCACAGAGCCAGTGGATTGCTCACTGAAAAATAGAAAAGGACTCTTCCCTGGTTCATTCACTCTTCTACGAAGCTCTGTTTTTATTCCGTGTGCTAAAAAAAAGTTGGGAAGATCATATTTTCTGGTTTCGTGAATGAGGAGAGCTAACATTCTGTTAACTCTGCCTTACCCTATTAACTCTGCCTTTTCCTTCTTTTATATCCCTAAATGAATGGCAACACCAAGTCTGGTTATGAAACTTCTTTGCTACTGTGAAAGATCTATCTCTTATCGATTCTTTTCTGATTATCTAAATCAAAGCTGTGAAATGGAATTAGAGATGAGAGGTTAGCTGAAATATATATATCTCTATATATGTATGTATGTATGTATATACATAAATAGAGATATATATATATGTATGTATGTATCTAACAGGAAATTTCTGATTTTCCTCATAGTCAAGATTCTGAAACATACTGTTATGTTCAAAAGAAGCTCAAATATGCTATAGTGATAAATGCATAGTAAGACACTCAGCAAGCCATAAATACTTCATAATGATGCCAAGCAATGCCATGTTACCGTAATAAAGATACGCTTATAGTGTCTGAATGGATTTTACTGATTTAGATGACTTTCATACAAGGCAAAATCAATATTAAGAGTGTTTTCATTAAACTTTAGGAACAGAGGAGAGACATTTGACTTTAGTACTGTTTCTAAATATTTTCTTTAAGTCTTTCTGACCTGCATACATTAAAATCATGTTATAGCAATAACAAAAGCCAGATACTCAAAACTGACTGTCCGTCCACACTTTAGTTTAGTTCCTGAGGAAATAATTTACTGCATGGCATCACCAGGGCAAAGGAGGTAGCTTCTAAAATGACTTTCAAATAAAATGCAGGAGCTGGTTGGACCGGTGCTCTGAGGTCCAAATTTCCATCCAAAGTAAAACATCAAGCCAATAAAAGGCCGGTTGTATCTTCAGCTGGAAGAAAATGAACGCTGATTTATATTAGTTTGGCTGTGCTAAATCACTGTGGTCTTGCTTTTATGGTAGTAACACTTCTGCATGGAAATGCACTGCTTTCAGGGAGAACTAGAATATATATCTGTCATATTCATTCTTGGTTTACTCTTTTTTCTGTTCTTTGCTACTCTTCAGTATCCTTTCCTTCCTTGTTTGTCCCCCTTTCTTCTGCTACCAGATTCCAAATCTGTCTGTCTCTTTAGTCTCTATACTGTAAATCTGTCTTCCCTCAGTTTCTGTCCCTCCCTCCTTCTTCTATCTTCCCTTCAGTCCTTCCCTCTTGTATAACCTGTCATACCTCTCTTCACAGTTCTAAATAATAATTCATCCTTCTTTAATTTTTTTCTAAATCCTATCAGGCTACTAGCTATCAGTTATTTTGAATGTCCCATTATAACCTCAGAGTTTCTAAACATTAGTTAGTAGCTTTTTAAATGCCCTTAGTATAACATTTTTGTCTTTACTTCTTTCCCAGCAGCTGAAGAAGGAAAGGTTCTTGCATGTAAACTGAGCATCTATTCAGTCAGGTCTGAAAGAAGAGCATGAAAAAGATGGGAACATCTATAGCTATTGGAAATATCTGGAGTCCTCGTATGTGAGTGTGCTTGCAAATATGGCTGTTCCAACCAGGTTCATTTTTATTTTTCTTTATTAATTTTCTGCCCTTTGTCTTCATTTCTATTGTCATTTGGTGTTAACTAGTTGGCTGAAATGTTTTGTGTAATTGGACTGAGCAACCATGTTGATAATAAGACAGAGCCCTAAAGGTCCCAAATTCTGTACCCTCAAAACACTTGCAAATCTTCCTTGTCACCAAATGCTGCCCCTGGCAGACAAAATTCATTTTGTGCTCCATTAGGCTCTGCTGTCTTCACTTTTCTCTATCATGCCTGCCCCTGTCTTTCCTTAGCTGCCTTCTACAGGAGCTTCTGTAGCACTCAGCATCAAAAATGCAGTTCTTCAGAAAAACCTGTCAGCGCAAGAATCTAAATCTGAAAAAATTACACAGTAGTACCAGCTTGGGGCAATGTACCCTGCACATAAAGAGACCTTTTTATCTTTGGATGTTGGTCCTTGTGACCAATTACCAAAGCCATCTTTCCAACTTATTTTTATCATGACATGATAACATAGCGGCTGTCACAAAGACCTGTAACATTTCCAGCATTAATTCTGCTGATGCACAATTTTGCTTTAACATGCAACTTGAAAATTCCTAAAAGAGGCCAACAAAATAACATATCTTTTGCTGTAATTCCAAAGGAATATGCCTCACTTGGATCTTTTTTTAACCAAAAAACAATTTAAATAGAATGAAATATTTGTAAAGAGAGGCTAGGAATTTCTTGTGCATGTTTCACTGTCTTAAAATGTCAAATAATTTAAATTGCATCATTGTGCAAACCAAGTTTGAGCTATTGAGCTGACTATATGTTTATTTTTTTCAGGATGGTGCAACCATCTTACTTCTGTGATGATTTTAAGCAAGGGGTTAGAGCAAGAATGGCTCTAGGGGTAATATGAGAATGCCAGTGTTTAATAACCTTGCTCCAATTCCAGGACAGGGGACAAGGGAAAGCCAGATAAACCTTTTCAATTGGACGAAGGGCTAGATATAGATATAGATATATAGATATAGACATATAGATATAGATATAGATTATAGAGATATAAATATAGATATAAAAGACTCTAGATATTGTAGAAAGGTAAAAAGGCAGCAAAGAAAATGGTTTATAATATCGAAAATTTGCTGAGTACTTATTCACTGATTCTTTTCGAAATTAGGAACTACTAAACTGAATTAGCAAGTAACATATATTTTTAAATAAGAACTTTTAATCTGCAGTTTGGCCACAGATCTCATTACCAAATAAAGTCTATTTTTATGCTAAAAGTATAAATGGATATTAAGAGCAAAGAGACAAAAGCAGGGAAGTAGAGCCTACCTGGGGTGCAGCATTTTATTCAAAACCCTGACATCTTGGAGTGAGCATAAACAGAAGTGTCTCTTTCTGTTTAACCAGTTCTTGCAGGTTTTTCCCTAAGGTTCTGCTCTTGGCTAGAGACAGGATACTAGGTCTCATTGCTAGATGCAATATGTCCTTCCCACTTCCAGCCATCACTCCGACTTCAGTACAGCTGTTCTTGCATCACTCTTTTATCAGTATAGGTCTTGTTTTTGTCATTAAGCATTTGAAATTTGTTACCTTTTAAAAATGTAGTATTTTAAACACATTTCAGAATATAGGAGAGAACACTGTTCATGACTGTTGAACAAGGTCAATTTCAAATCAGCAAAGAGTTTCTCAAATCCATATGAGAAGTGCCTGAGTGGGATACCTTTGTTATACTTTATACAATGTAAACCAGAGGGATGTTATACCAGCAGATTGAGACTTAGAAACCATGGCCAACCTAGGCCAGCCAGGACTGCAGACCTGCCCTGTCAACTGGCCAGGGAATTCAGATCAGTGGTGTAAGTGAAATATTCAGCTTCTTCCCCACAGGTCGACGTCTCTGTCTCCAAAGGAATTCTATGGCTGCACTGATGAACTCAGCAAAAGTGGCAGGTGGCTTGTATTCCTGGGGCATGTGAAAGACCCAGTTCATTCTGAGGAGGCACCTGGTCCTGCTAAAGAACTGGAGACAGTCTCCAGATTATAGGGGGAGGTACAGGATTTCCAAAAATTCAGCTCTTGAGAGCTGCAGTTTAAGAGGAGTTTCCTTACCATGGCAGAAATGACCCAGGGTGCCACAGTGCCCACTGCTCCCTAAATAGAGCAAAGAGTTCTCTCACAGCTGAGAAAGCTGTATCAGTTTTCACAGCCACAGGGCATTAAAATCAGAAAACACATAGTACGCCAAAGAGGAAAGACTTCAGGGAATAGGCATAATGACTCTGTTTGCTCCTGCTTTGCTGTTCTGCGCACCCTGCAGGAGAAATATCTGCAGAAAAGAAGGAAAAATATATATGCCATAGCTTTTTTCTACATGGGGAATTATCTCCATTGTCTTAAATCGAAGACTGTGTGTAAGTAGTGGCACATATCTTGATGAACACACACTGATCCACTCTGAGGAGATACAGAGATGGTTTGGTGAAGATCTGTGAGTGTCTCCAGAGTCAGCTAACAATGTCTCACTTTTTCTGTTCGAAGGCAGAACTGAGAACAGCAAGGGATGGTCTATGATATTCTGGCACAGACTTGTTGCTGTGATAAAGACTGAAAATATCACAAAATATAGATTTCAGGTGTCATAACATATCCATATAATGTGTCATTCAAAAAGAGGGAAACAATTTGATCAATTTTATGCTCTGGTAGTGTGCTGCTACTTGATGATCACCTTTGAAGCAAAAATTCTTTAACAAAAATCCTTTCAAAATCAAGAGGGGTTTCCTATCATAGGCCAAGCCCACTATTTTGTCACATCAACTCTACTCAACTGCTACATTTGAAGAATCCTCTTGAATAAATTTTAAGAACATTTTTCCTATTCTGGTCACTCTTGGCTTCTCAGTTTAGGTGACTACAATAATAGTTCTCTCACAGAGGTTAAGGGAAATTGTTAGCAGGGAGAAAAATTGTGATGTGATTTCACTTCAACACATGGACTCAAAGCAGTTTTTGACAGATGCTGGTTCCAGTTTAACTTCCAGCCATCCCATTCCTCAGAGGAAAGCTTTAAGGTATACATAACTCCTTTTATACAGCATCTCTTACAAATTTTCTCTCTTCCATAACCCAAACAACTACTTTAGCCCAATGTTCTCATTTTCTACCTTTATAAAGTACAATTCTTGTCAACTTTCATTATAAATGAGTAACAAAAAAAAAAGAAAGAAATAATAAAGGATATGTCCCAAAGGAAAAATAAATCAAAGCATTCCATCTGAGGCAAAACTACTATAAATAGAAACAATTACATTTCTGAAGAACAATACATAAGGCATTACTTCATAAAAATTAAAGTGATGGAAAATCCACTTCTTTCTTAGTAGTTTGTTTCAGTGCTATTCACTCTCACTGCTTGCATTCTGCTATGTTCCCAAATTACATTTTCCTGGTTTCAGCTTCCACTCATTAATTCTTTTGACCCTTTTTCTTTTCTGGATTGAAAAGATTTTTACTAAAATCTTCATTAGTCCTTCTTTCTGAGGAAAAACTTGGTCTTCTTATGGATGAAGCAAATAGATTGACCTTCTTGGCAGTAAAAAATAATCTTCAAGTATTTAATTATTTTTTTCTCCTCTTTTTTATGTTCTACATAATTTTCCTTTCTTGTGTAATGCCCAGAAAACTGAACCCCCAATTCTTATCGCCACCACCTTGCTTGTACAGCTGTGGATGTTTTTCTCTGCTGAGTTGGGCCACACTGCGACACAGTGTAGATTTAAACATATAAAATGCACTGCAGTAAGAATAACAACAAATAACATAGTTAGTAGATAAATCTATACCTATCCACAAAGTCCACCTCAAGTGAGCACTTAAAAGTACAGCTGTGAGATCAAACACTTCATGAAAACATTCCACCTGTCCTTTCCGTTCCTTTTGGCAAGATCAGCACTTTCTGATTAATGCATATTTCTAAACTTCAGATTATCCCTCTCTTTGTACTCAGCTGGGATTATAGTGGATCACGAACTACAATTTGTTTTCCTATAATTTTTATGCATTTTTAAGATGACTGTCCGAGTATGTCAGCCTTCCGCTCACTTTTTAGAATGCAAGGAGGTTGCCACTGGTAGAGAGGATTCTCAGTTTTGTACTGAACCTGGCAGACTCCAATATTACACTGTCATCAATCTGTCCTTATTAAGCAAGGTACTGGGAAACCAAAAGGCGGAGGAGAGAGATGCTGCTGAATACAGAGCATGAGAATGGTAGGCTGAATATCTGCCTACCGCAGCTTTTCCAAAAGACCTTCACTCATGAAAATGCAGAAATAAACTGAAGAGATGGTGAAGCCCGAGACAGGTTTGTGGTTATGTCACAGGATTACGTAGGAAATTTTTTCTCGTACATTTCGTTACAGAAGAACTTCATGCAAGTGCTAGTAGTGATCTCAAGGTGCCAGCTCAAAAACACAACAAACAAATAAAAGAGGAAAATTAAAATAAATTGACTGGAAGATACGAAAAGCTTTATTCTATCTATAGGTGCTCCTTAAAAGTATTCCAGTTCCTAATTAACAACATCTTTACAATCCCAGCTCGTTGTGGCTCTGCAGAGACTGAACCTCTGCCGCGCCGCAGCCCAGCAGCAGATGGAGCTCTCGGCTTGCGTTTGAGCTGACTTTTCCGGGCTTAGTTTCATCTTTTTGTACTCTTTTTGGTACTTTTCCGTTTGCCAGTTAAATACATATATTGCAGTACCAGTCCGCTGAAATTTAGAAACAAGTTGAAACAGGAAAAAGAAATTCCAGTTGTGTTTTTCACACTAAAAACTGTATTTCCTTTTGGGCATTCATGCCATATGTGTCTTTTAAAAAGCCACTGCTGCTCCTGTCCAACAACCATAAAAATATTTTTGCTATAGCTGAATCAGGCTCTAAATGAGATCATACCTGAAAAAGTTTTAGTAAATGCACTGCTAATAAAATTCACTTTTTTATTACACGGTAATCAGTCATTAATTAGTAAAAAGTAACTATATTATTGGTATTATATAATATTAACTATATTATGTAACTGGTTTCATAGCAGATTTCATCCAAGGTTTAACCTGGGTTGATTTGCATTTAAAAATACTGGTTTAGATGCTTTTTTAGTGCAGAGGATTTGAATTGCCATTCTTATTTTGACAAAATAGTTTCCATGTTGCTTTAAAGTTAAAGAAATCAGACACATGTTCGGTCCAAGACAGCTGATAGAAGAGGTGGAAGCATCCTTTTATATGCCATCTTAGCCAGCAGGAATCCTGAATTTCAGGTCCACCAAAGTCTTAACACTTGATCATTTGCACCAACTGATTTAATTCCTAGTAAAATGCCATGTTCCCCAGCTCCAGGGATATAGTCTGGCACAGGGCATTTGGAATGAGGAAGGTGGGACATGGTGTTTGCAGGTAGGAGGAGTGCAGAAAAGAAACCAAAGGGTTATAGGATAAGGTAAGGAGTAAATACAAAGCAGCATGACTCTGATGCCCTTACCAAGAGTGCTTTCCAGAAATGGCTGAGAGGAATGCCATCAGGTTTCTGCTTACAGTGGTATTTACTTTACCTGTTTAATTTTAATCAGACATACATAAGCCATATTCAGGACAAGAATTAGTGTCCAAGATTTCCATATTTACTAGGGGAAGTAAGGGGTTTGGTCCTAATGCGCAGGGAGCCTTTTGCAAGCTACAATCTCCTATCACTGGACTGGTTTCTGCAATAAAAAGAGTGCATTGATTCCTCTTTCTCTGACAGTCATGTGGCTTTACCAAATTTTCAGAAGTATTTTAGCAGACCTCATGTTAAAGCACCCTTGCAAAGCACACTTGTTCTTTTATCTAAATATGCTCTATTATCTAAAGACAGATTGTTATCTCTGAGGAAAACAAAACTGCTTCCTTTTCATTAAATTAATAATTCTGAAGGCACAGTAGTGAAAGTCATAGACATACCATGTAGCATTCTTACAACATTTACATTTTTAGATCTTGGATCTGGTAGCAGATCTTGGGTCTTGGATCTCTGTGCCAGGAGAGCAAAGTTAGTGCTTCTGGAAACTCCTTTTTCGTTCAGCAGCACATAGATTGTGGTCAGTCTGTTTTAATCTCTCAGGAGCAGAACTGCTGGGAGCAGTATCCACTGCTTCTGGGATCAGGTAGCAGACAGAAGTCATATAACCAGCTTGGTCATATATATTTCACAGAATGTGCTGGAGAGGTCCCTTAGCTTAACCATTTTGATTTAAATTCATAAAGAAACTCCAGACTCTCTCTTTCGACCTCTCGGGCAATTATCTGGCTTAAAGAATTTCCAAAGAGTAGAACCTGGCAGAGAAGGAAAATCCAGCTGCCAGGAGCAGGCTGCCAAAGGTTGCCAAGCTCTGTAGTGGGTAAAGGGTACAAAGAGAGTATGACTGGTAGGGAAATTGAGCTTTTCAGCCTAGAGAGACAGTTATGTGAATGCTGAAGCCAAACATAAAATCGAAAGAGATAATTCAGCTCAGAAAAGCCTACTTAAGTACTATTACACTGGACCCCCTGAAAGGAGAGTCAATTTTGAAAGTACCTGCTGTGTGGGGTTTTGAGCCAGCACAGGGAAATTCAAGCAGCAACTGGGCATGAAACAGGATTATGTGTTTTCTCTTCACCACCACCATGCTTGTGCTCTCCAGGTCAGTCTGTTTCTCGCTGTAGAATATTTGTTTCTGCACAACAGTTTGCCTCCATGGAAAGAAGCGTACACAACAACCAATAGCTGAACATCACAATAAAATAATTCAGCATAAAGTTTTCCATTTTTTCTGGTTTCAGAAGCATTGAGAAGCTTTGAGTTATAGCTGTATTTGTGATATAAGATTCACATCTGAAAGCTTTGAGAAGAAACATACAATACTAAATCCTACAATCATAAATTGTTCAGGACATATGAAATATATTACAACAGTGAGCAGGTATAACATTAGAAATGTTTTAAGAGGAAAAGTCAGAGTAGAAAGGGATGACTCAGTGTAAGATGTACTGAAAAATTATTTGAATGCACTTATTCTGCAATTTTTTTCCTAGTCCAAGAAACTGTGGATAAAAACTACCAGCAGTTTTCACACAATATTCAGTACAGTTTCACGAATGCTGCTCCATTTACACAGAAGATCCTTTAAAAGCAAACCTAAAACATTTCTGTAAATATATTTAGATTATGTGTTACCAAGATTGACTTTTACATTTGTTATCTGATGGTCCAACCTAGCTGTTTATGTACCTGCAGTAGGATGAGGCATCTATTTTTAAAACCTCTGTATAGATATAGACACAGATTAGATATATCAAGGAAGAACTTGAGTCCTTAAGTAAGGGGCAGCAAAAGGATGCTGTTCAAGAAAGACAGAGCAGCAGCACGTCTAACTCCGGGGGTCTTGCTCCTATGCATTTCCCCCTTCTGAGCATTTGGGCTGACTTGTCTTATGCCAGGGGCCAAGCAGTTCTCAGCTAATCCTAGGACAGACAGCAGTTTGTACAGTTGCCTCTGACTTCCCACAACCATAGGTGAAGTCTTTTGACATCATCAAAGCCCTTATGTATGAGGGTGAGTAATACAGTTAAACAGTATAATTGCTTTTGAGACAGCCTTCTCAATTAATTCTGTGCTGTCCTGAGTTTGTGACTTTAATGTGCAGCACATCTGCAGGTCTTCAGAAACATCAAAGCATCAGTAACAACAACAAAAAAAAATTAAATTAACATCCATAAATAATACAACATCTCATGAGTATGACTGTTTGAAAACTGAGAGTGGCATCCACAGGGAAGTACAATTTTAAAAAAATATTTCAATCCTTCTTCACACAGGGTCTTTTTAGCTTGTCATGGAAATGCATGCTGTAGTACACTTTAGTCCCCACTCATAGCTGGCATGGCTTTCATCTTCCCGCTTGATGCACAGTGCCTTTTTTCTCTGCCTTGCTTGTGGCAGAAAAATGTTTCCTGAATTTTTATTGCCTTACCTGCTTGACAGTGTTTGCTTCCATTTGCAAAAAAGATTTACCAGCACTTTAGGAAACTGGCCAGTAAGCTTGTAGGTAGCTCTTCTCGTAAGAAGTAATAGGAATTCAATTGCATAATCAGTCAGCATCACTATTCTTTTTGACAAAACGGAAGAGGGGGAAAGAGCAAACCCATGGAAGTACAAACTCACTGTCAACATTTACCTCTGTGTTCATTCAACTTGTTTCAGTTAGAGGAAAAGCTCTGGTGAGTCTGCCTGTGCTAAGGGCTCACCCAAGCAGTGAGACAGTGAGAAACTGATCCCTGTCCTTGGACAGATGATTTCTGAATACATCCCCAAGGTTTCCCCACGTTCTGCCATCACCAAGGACCATTTCCCCAGTGCTCAACCATGGAGCAGGGTTCTGTCATCCTACACCTACGTCCCCTCCTTACATCTCAAGGATAGTGGCTAGTGGCTAGTTATGAGCATTAGACTTTAGGTCTAGAGCTAAAATGTTTTACTCCGAGAGGTGACATTCACATTTAAGCCATTTAACACGCGCAGTCCGTAATTATGAGAAGAACCTTGGACTGACCTAGAAAACACTCATGAAGGGAGGAAAAATATGGCCTTTTTCCGTAGTAGAACGTGGTTAACACGTTCACCTGACACGCGAAAGGTCCCCGGTTCGAAACCAGGCAGAAACACCAATTTAGTGTAGTGGGTTGATTCGCATTTTTTACCTTTCATGAGATGAGAATTAGGAGGAATGCAAAGCAGGCTCCAAACTTAAAGATTACAAAGAAGTTTATTAACAGAACTAAAAGAAAAAGGAGTAATAAGAGTCAAAATACACCTTCAGAACACTTGCCCCCATCCTCCCTCTCTTCCCAGTTACAACATAAAGGCACAAATTTGGGATTATTTCAGTCAGTTTACCAACTCTATAATAGTCTTTCATCATTTCACTTAGGGGGAGGAGTCTCTTTTGCCCATGCTATGGGGCTTCTCCACAAGAAGGAGTCTTCTCGTGGCTTCCACGTCACAGCACAAGCAGTCGCCCGGGGTGGTTTCCTGC
>VZRQ01003130.1:27799-122185 GCA_013397975.1 Machaerirhynchus nigripectus | reverse complement strand
TCTGATGTATCATAGTCCATCACCATAGCTTTACAAAAGAATTTCAGCTTCTAGGTTTAAAGCATCTCTTCTATCTCCTCCCTCTGGGCTTCAGCTCTTTCCTCTTCACTGACTTTGGTGTCACTATCATGGTATCTATCCATGTGCCTTTGCCTTTCCCTTTCCTTTAACCTGGGAGAGGATGATGTCGCAGGTTTCATCTCTTCTGGGGAATTTACAGTTCAGAAGGGGTTAATCTTACCCGGAGTTTGCAGCTGGAACTTATCTCTCTGTTGGTCACATGATCTCTGCTGGGCAGCAGCCAGGAGCTGGTCTTGGCTGAAGAAGGCAGGGGGGCCATCCCGGCCCTCACGGAACCACGGGCTGTCCCCCGCTGGGCTGAGACCAAGCAGGGCCGTGGCCCCAGCCCCTGCCAGGGCCAAGCGGTCAGGCCCGGCCAGGCCTGGTCAGGCCCAGCCCACCCCGCCAGGCTGAGCGGCCAGAGCCCCGTTACCTGTCCAAGGCTGGAAGGAAGAGAGATTTCCTGGGCTTTGACACAGTTTAAATATGTAGATTTCAAGAAGCGTTATTGGTCTAAACATCTGTCCATCAAATCATGTTCAAACCACCACAAAGACACAGGCTTAGATAGTGAATAACCAGAGTCACAAAACCATACATCATAAAGAAACCTCATATAGAAAAAACATCTTAGAAACCTCTACTGTATGGCCTCTTTCAAGTCCTTGGGATTCCTGCAAGCTGTGAATTTACCTGAAACATCAAGTGTGATTCCTACCTCAGCACAAATGCCTCCTCCAAGTGACTAGTTGCCTTTGATGAAATAGTGCAAGGAGGAGAATGACTTGGACAGGACTATAACATTTCCTCCTCTCTTTAGGAGAGAGGTTGATATTATACAGACTAGATTCTAGTTTATTCTTATCTTTTTTTTTTCTCCTTGGCCCTGAGGAATACTGCTCCTTTCAGACTCTGCTGTTTAATTGTCTCTTCTTCTGTTTTATGCCAAAGGAAATAAGCTTGCATGGAATCCCTGTCAGTAAAAAACAGTGCACACTGAGAATCTTCCTCCTGCTCTCAGAAGAGCTCTACTTGATGTCAACCGCATTTGTCTGTGAGATGAAGATCCCTGTTCAGAGCCCATCCTATTATCTTGTAGCATAGTGGGGGAGAAGCTGTATCCCTCCACAGCTTCCTATCATCACTGCAGTTGTAAGAGCTTCTGCAGCCTGTTGGTGCCCACTTACAATTTTTGTGAATGACAACTGGATATGAAAACAGTGTTGCGTTCATCCTATTTTTTTACATATATTGATCACATCACCCTAACAGCTTGCTGAAAACCACCTACAATTATCAGTGAGTACTTCTAATCAAAACCAGCAATAAGAAGTTCACCATCAGAAATTATTTACAAGTTACTATGAGAAAACTTTTGTCCCCCACCTTCTATTCTTCATAAAAATCACTGCATCTGTCAGACCTTGAAACTCCTTAGGTCTGAAACTGGAGACTAGCAAGATAATAATTATCTCCTTTCAATTTTCTACTTGTCCTTTATCACTGCAAATGTCACATTTGTGTGGAAGGACAGCAGAACATAATGCATCCAGGGAATGCTGCAACAAAAGCCTGCTGCAGCTCATTTCCCAAGGCTGAAAGTGAGCACTTTGAAACAATGCTCTAAAGGCACCTGAACAATGAAAAATGTTCAGGCACTATCTCAGCATAAGAATGGCCTCACATGTTGGATTCCTGAATGAAAAAGCATGAAGCCATGTCTGTCAGTGTCTCACTGGTTTAATGATTATAGTTTTTAGTCTATTTAGATGCTACCATGAGCATAAATCAGGAAATAAATATAGCCTTTAAGGAACAGGAGTTTTAGCCTGTCTTCAACCTCCATCATACCCACATATCCATAAATTTTCAGGCGCCTGCCCCTGCCTGAAGTCTGGAGAAAGGTGGAGACAGGCTGAATAGGGATGATCCACTTCAAGAGCAAACTCTCAGCATGGCAGCCCTTTATCAGCTGGGCAGGGTAGATGATAAGTTTGGGTGGGTGTCACCTCCCACTCCCTGGACTTCTCCACCTCTTTATATGGTGTTATGCCACTGGAGACATCAGACACAAATGTGGCAAGCAACAAAAAAACTCTTCTGCTGTCAGAAAGTCAGGGGAAGGTTCCCTTCACAATGCTTTAAGTTAACATAAGCTGTCAAGAAGCCTAGACTGAAACAGCAATAAAAGGTGAGGCGTTAAATGTGATTAATCTCTCAGGGCCTCAGGGAGAAGTGTGTTTGTTCTCTACCTCTGTACAAGATTCCTGTTTAGTGTTAGATGGGCTAATGGCTGGCACTCACGCCCACACAGATTTTGAAGAATTTCCTCATGCAGTATAAGTAATCCACATCACAGCCAGCTTCTGGGTCCTGGCAGGGTTATCAAGTCCTCTGGCAAGCTCCATCACTGTGCCCACTCTGGTTGTGCAGAGAACTGTGCTGTACTGAACCACACGCACCTAGCCACTTCCCTCTTAATGTCTGGGCTTGCATTCCTGCTCAAAATGAACTTGAACTTAAACTTGTGGAAAAAAAAATGCTTGAAAATTTTTTCTCAGCGCAGAAGTCTCAGTTTTCTACAGATGATGTAACAGCAATGCAGCAAAGCTCCCTGAGGGGATGAATGAGGAGCAGTCCAGCTCCCAGCAACTGCTTCCTCTGCAATTGGTTCTGCATGCCAACAAGCTGGGGTGCAGGTGTGCATTTCTGCTTATGCCCAGTGTCTTAGTTAGATACACGTTTATGTGCAACAGAATGGCAAAGACAACCGTCTTTTGATGCAGGCTGAATCTGAGCATTGTCTAAGGTGCCTTGCCCCTACTTTCTCATACTTACTTGTCTCCCAATAATGCCTCTGATTTCTAATTCCAAAAAAGCTAAGGCTCTTGCCTGTTTTCACTGTCCAATATGTAATGCACTAGTAATGTGGAAAGGATGAAACTTCAGGGCCAAAAGCCACACTAGATCTGTGAAGAGCTGACATCACTGAGAGCTGTGTGTGTGTAATAAGGACAGTACATAACGGCACTCTCAGTGATGACTTACAAATGTTTCTACTGGCTTTTCATGGACAGGCTTAATGGTATTATCTGTGTCCTAAACAGAATATTCAACAAATGAAAAACATGCCTGATAACCCACTCTACTGAACAGCATGTCCCGACAGCTAGGGACTACTGCTGCACCCCCTCAACTGAAACAAACCAATTTTGCCAATGTCATTTTTCACCAACTGAAGCCTTTTCACCTCATTTTTATCTCAGCGACAGCACATCTCCAGTAACCACCATTTACATTGACAACAATCTCCTTCCACCACATGCTCCGCTTGTCAACAACAGCCACTTTGTTAATATAAAAGTAGTTTCTTGGAATTTTGCTCAGAGTCTCACTCAAGTGTAACTGTATAAAATGTATCTTCCTTCAAAATCATCATCATCTTATTTTGCCCTGCTTTACTCAGCCAGCTAAGGGTCTAGAAATTAGAGCCACATTTCCTCCTCAAAATATATTTATTTGTTATCATAGAATCATAGAATGATTTGGATAGGAGGGAACCTTCAAGATCATGTAGTTCCAAGCTCCCTGCCACAGGCAGGGACACATTTCACTAAACCAGGTTGCTCAGTGTCCCATCCAGCCTAGCCTTGCACGTCTCCAAGGATAGAGCATCCACAGCTTCTCTGGACAACCTGTTCCAGTGCTTCACCACCCTTACAGCAAAGGACTTCCTCCAAATACCTAATCTAACCTACTCTCCTTCAGAGTGAAGCCAATCCCCCTTGTCCCGTCACTACATGCTCTTGTGAAAAGTCCGTCTCTGCCTTTCTTGTGTGCTCCCTTCAGGTACTGGAAGGCCTCAGTTAAGTCACCCTGCATCTAGGCTGAACAGATCCAATTCTCTCAGCCTTTCTTCATATTAGAGGTTCTCCATCTCTCTAACCATCTTGGTGGCCCTGCTCTGGACAAGTTCATGTCCTTCCTGTACTGAGTTCCCCAGAGCTGGTTGCAGCACTCCAGGTGGGGTTTCACCAGAGAAGCATCGAGGGACAGAATGCCCTCGCTCACCCTGCTGGCCACACTGCTTTTGGTACAGCCCAGGATACAACTGGCTCTCTGTGCTGGAAGTGCATGCTGCTGGCTCATGTCCAGCCTCTCATCCACCAGGATGGGTGTGTGCATTTGAGGATAATGCAGAAGCAGTGGTTCTCATTTCTGTATTTCTTCTTATCTTACAATTTCCATTTAAATTCCCAAAATCCAAGAATGCGGTCTCTTTTAACATCTTTCTGTCTCATTATCCAGTTCTAAACCAGGCAAACCAACTCTGGAGTGGAGCTTCAGTGTGTGTATTGTGAAAGGAGAAAGGGAAGGAGCATGGAAAGATGCATATCTTCTGGCAGAGAGTGGTGGATCAGTGGGTAGCCTCTGGACACTGGGGACATTTACTGGGATGAAGGTTGTCCAACAGACCTCTGTTATCACAGCCACCTATCAGGGACACCTGATGGGTGTTTCACTGATTAATATGGTCATCCTGACCTTAACCTATTTTATCTGTTGTATGTCAAAGAGACATTTCTTTGCATTTTAGAGTCCAAGGCCAAGTACAGCAGTTAAATGAAAGTCAAAGCAGGACATTTTGAAGACTTTGGAGAAAGTTTAGACAGCTATACTAATAGTGTATAAGCATGGGAAGGGCAAAACATGGGATTCCTGTGTTGTCTGCTAAATTATGGAGCCTAAGAGAAGCAGAGACCCTCAAAGCAATGAATCATGAGGAAAAGGATCCTAAAAACAGCAAAAATGCTTGGTGCTCCTGCTTACAGTCAATATCAACTACAGTTAGAGCCTATACACATAAATAAACACTTTGAACATTAAACAAAGAATTTCTTTTTATCACACATTTTGGCTGGCAGTCTTTCTGCTGAAGGCACTAAGAAACTTGCCTATTGCCCAAAGACCTGGATCCCAGCAAAAGCACAAAAGCCTGCTTGGATGGTTTTGAGGGTTTTTGAAGAAACAGGGAAATTGCAATTGGAATCCATCAGGGGTCAGCTTTTTCCCTCCCAAAGTCTCAGGCTTCTGGTCTCTTCCAGGACCATTGCACATTAGGAGGTATCTTCCCCTGGTCCTGGTGGATGTAAAAAGGAAAGCAAGAATTAGGTTACTTTCAAGGCAAACAGAGGACTAGAAGGGAAAGATATCACAGCCAGATCTACTAATGTAACTGTTCCAGGCTTGGATTATTTTCCCACTTTTGTATATTAATTCACTGTTGCAGATTTGGACCATTTTTTTTTCTCACAGTCTCTGTTTTATATTCCCAGCTTTCTTTCTCCTTCTCCTTTTTTTCTCCATCTGCCATTTTCGTACACTGTTCTGTTCCTCCCAACCCTTTCTTGTCCTCTTCTTGAGGCCAGAAGTATGTGCAGTGCAACAGCTGTTTTCTCTGGCATTTTCAATCATACCAGTATACACAGACAGACAAAGTCATATACTTGAGAAGACAAATCCAAAACCCTTTATTGCTTCTTCATTAGGAGCAGATGATGGTGATATTTATGATGACTGTCATGACTCACTTAAATCTGGGCTGTGAGAGCTCTGTCCTCTGTGCAGACAGGTTTTGTCTCAGTGTAAATGATCCACTAAGAGAGCACTGCAGCTCTTCAGTTGGATCCTCATCCCAAACCTCTCCGTATTTCAGGCCATTGAAAGCCAGTTAGAATGTAAGACCAGCCCTGGAAGTAGGTTTGACATTCTACAAAGACGTAGTGTAACCTCATAGAGGTGTGATATCCTTGTAGTAGCCATCCAGAAAGTTGGTCCAGGGCTCTGTGTCAGCCAGCGCATCAGGCCTAGGAATGAAGACTTGTATTGCACTGTTATTTTTCAAATGGCCCTCTCAATGCCTAACCATAGGGATAGACTCTGGTAGATAATTTGAGATAAAACAAAGCTTTGCTGAGGCTACAAGAGTGCTTGGCATCAGCAAGGAAGTCTGTTGGAAACTGAAGAGTAAGCTTCAGGTGAGCGGCAACTCAGTGCCTCACTTGACAGGAGGAATCCCATTGCTACCCATCAGACAGGTTGGTGGAAGGACTCCCATCTCTGTTACTCCTCTTGGCCCTGTCACCTTTCAGATGATAAATTAAGGAGATATTTAAATGAACACATGGATATTGTATGAGGAAGGAACTTCACTTATCCCAGACACCATGTAAATATGTCTTGCAAGTTTTCTGGTCAGTGCTTGTTCCTTCTGGTACATAATGCTGCTTAACTTATAAGAAGGGGTACTAGCAGATGAAATAAGAGCAATTTGTTTTAGGTCATGACAAAATTGACAATGTCACTGGACATAACACTGAGGCTTATAAAAGGCCTAACAACAAGGCAGAGTAATGGAATAAATAAATCAGAGATGACTTTTAAATCATACAAAATGAATAACAAGTATTTTTCTTCTATAATACTAAAGCCCCCGTTCTGAAACAAATTTACATGACAGGCCACAAAGGACTGTTTATATTGTATATATGGTAGTACATACATAGAAGACTACTTAAAAAGCTCACAAAACCAGCACTCCCAAAATTATGCAACCCAGAGTTAAAGTTCATCATATACCCTTAATTTTATTTGTTTATGAATTATACAGTTGTTAGTTAAATTTTGAAAGTTATTTTTTCCACACAACCCAATCTTGGTTGGTGACTGAAAAAAAAACATTTTATTGGACTCTTTAGCCTGGTTCTTCAGGTAGGGGTCTCAGACACAGTTTGAATATGGTTTTCACAGCCTGTTCAGCTCAGCATTATTAGTTTCCAACTGGGATTTTCTCTAGCAATTGCTCTTCAGTATACAAGTACTCACAAGAATTTAGCATTGCATGATCTCTTCTTGGTACCTAATCAGTAGGACTTGCAACCTCTAGTCTGGATTCAAGTACTCTTCAAATTACTTTTTGTTAGAGCTAGGCACCAGCAACTGGGAGCCACAAAAATCAGCCTAAGGGTATCCAGTGAAAAATGTCAAGAACATGTATAAGGTCCTAAATGAACTTAAAGAGAGAGACCTCTTAGAAGATCCTCAAACTTAGGGCAGCCTGTCTGCACCCAGTTTGATAAGATGGAAAGGTGGATGAGACTTCCATTTGGAGTCCTTCAAAGGCGTGTCCCACTCTCCAGTGTCTAAGCAGGGAACTATGCTGTTTATTATTGAAGAGCATTTGGATAAAGTGCCTGAAAGGTGTGCAGGCTCTTCACCCCCAGGACCATGCCTGAGGATTAACTGGGGAAAGATGCAAAGTGGAGCAATTCAAAGCCGTGTGAGCACTTTTTTCACATTTCATGCAACTTCGTGAGACATTGATTCAGGTCACTTTACAGAAGGATCCTCAACTCCAGTCTCTATCAATTTCTGCCTGAGTGTTTTTTAACTGCTACTTATTTTAAAAAATCCTTCTCTGAGAAGTCTGCTGGATTGAGCCTCCAAAATGAGACCAGCATCATACAGGCATATCTTATGATTCTCTGCAGGCCTGGAAGACAAAGGGGACAGAAAAAATTCTTAGAATGAGGACATCATTCTGTGACTGTATATGTCTAGTGATAAAGTGTAGATACATGAGTCACAAAATGATGAAAAGACTTGTGTATGTGTTTAGGCATTTCCAGGACAAGGTATCAACTCGGTTGGTAGGATGGGGATATTAGCACTAAATTTAGGCACCTAAAATGGCAGGTGGCCATTATGTCTTGCCTATACCCCTTCTTAAGTCCTTCTGTACTATATGTGATTTCCAAAAAGACAGTTTCTCAGGCAAACAGAGACCTTGGTGACACACAGACCACGTGAAAACATTTGCATGCGTGCATGGTATTACTTACATTTTTAACCTTGTGTTTATGACAGACTGCTTTTTAATTAGTAAAATTAATGTCAGGAAGCGAACCCAGAAGATATTAAATCATTCTTACATTGTTTAGTTTATGTGGTCTAAGTGAGGCAGCAGGGAATGCAGAAGTGCTAGAGGGGAAACTGCAGGCTGATAGTACCATATGCTTTGGGGTATTCTGACGGAGAAAAAAAAGTGGTAATATTTTTTATAAGACCTTATGGTCTTTCTTTTCATGAAAAAGTGCCTAGAACAAGGCATAGTGAAGCAGTTGAAGTTTTGTTTCCCACACACGGCACACAAAGCCCAATACTCTTTCTATAAACACTATTCTTTATAATGTTTCATACAGTTTATTTTGTATTATTGGCTCTCTACCATGTCTAGAGAGCTTCCATAAATCTGCCATTTTCTGCTCAGTGCATTGACATGACTGAGTTTTACCTTATTTTGGATGTCACATAAAGTTTGTGTGATTCTACCAAATAACTTGTAGGTCAGAATTTTATCAACCCATCCAGTGTCACACCTTTGATATTGTGTTTCTGGAACAAACTTACATAAAATCACTTAGTACTGTTAGCTGTTGAAAGAAGTTTTATACACACATATAACGAGATCTAATGATAAAAAAATGTGTTTGCATATGTGTTTTATTTTTGTTAAATACATTTTTGTTTTTGTTATAGTTGCAAAACTGATGTCTTTTTGCAAGTACGATGTTCCATTGTATTTTAAGGTATTCTTGCTTAGGACAAATTAGGATAATGATTATATTATTATATTAATATAATCAAAATATCTATTTGGCAAAAGAAATTCCGCAGCAAGTATCAGCAAAAATTTTACATAACTTTTAAAATACCTACTGCAGCTGGACATAGGAAGCTAACTAGATATCAGCGCTGCAAGAACCAGCATTTTGACAGTCCTGTGTCATTCTGGCTAACTATATAATACACTATGTATACTAACAATATAAGCATCCCCTTAGTGATGCTCTTTCAGAAATGGATTAAATAGTCAATCAAGTTCGATGGTTTTCCATGGTATGGAATTGTATACGGCATATCTGCCAAAAGTCATTGCTACATATTCAAAAGCATGCTATTACTCCCCTGTTAGGTCTTGAGGACAGACTAGTGTTCAGCTGGTTTTATCTAGTCCATCTTTCTATTTATATTATATTAAGATCTAGAGTTCCTTTCGCAGTTTGTTTTTATCATCTGAAATTGTGGAATGTAAGTAATCTGAACCCTTCTGAGTCTCATTATTTTTAAAGTTTTCATGTTGATTTTTGTTAGGCAAGAATGGTTTGAGTAAATTCGGGACTACATCTTTGCCTGGTTGAAGCTAGTCTTCAATTGCCTAAAACTGCCTTGATCTCACAACACTGCAGCTTAATCATAAATTCAAGGAGGCACAAGTCCTTAGTTTGCTTTACCACTGGTAGAGATACCATTTATTGAAAATACAGTTCTATTTAAAAGTCTATTGCACAAGCTTTGTGGAATTTTAGTCATCATTTTAGTAGGTGATACTTACAGTTTGACCATTCTATATCTTGCCATTCGGGACAAGGATGTATAAAATGATAACTGGAAAAAAAAATCTGTGAACCTGTGCCTGCCTTTGAATTGTTTACAGTGCTTTTTGTTTCCTAAGAAATTAGAGACATTTCCAGGTCCGAACAGTCCAGGACACATAATGCAACAGCAACCAGATTACTGAGGAAGGCATCTGCAAGAAAGTCTTATGTGTGTATCAGCACATCAGGGATGCTGGGATTTTTCTTTAGCAGGGTTGAGTAGGAAATTCTTCCCTGATTCTGATGGGATTTTATAATACTAAAGAGAGTATTCTTTGACAGTGTCTCTCAATCTCTCTTTGAAAACTCCATTTTTTTTTCACAGAGAGGTTATCAGTGAAATACTGGCTAAGGTCAATTGAAGCAGGTTTATTTCCACATTTATTATCAACCACTTTATGGTTTAACATTTTTTTAATACATTTTTCTTCTTAAAAGGAGAAATTATTACAGGAAAACATACTTTGAAAATGTCGAACATGAAAATTTATAATTTCAGAAAAACTATATAAATTGTCCAAACAGAACTTTTTAATGTTGATTTCAAAGGACTAAGTTTCTAAGAAAAACTTCCAGCCATCCTCTTTCTGCTACACAGCTTTGTGTCCCATTTTTTCCATGCAAAAGCTACTAACACCTCTGTAATTAAGGTGCCTGTCAGCAGAGTGGCTGATTCAATTTCTTACCCTTGTTTCATCAGTCCTGCTGGCTTGCCTCTGATAGTTTGGTCCAACACATCCAAGACCTTTTCCATGCTAGGAAACTGAGTAGGGTTCTATTGTGACCTCTAAATAGGTCCTGAGCACTGCCTTGCAGTTGTGCATGCTGCCTAAATCATCAGCATCTTCCCCAGCATGGTTTGGTCCATGCCAACCAGCACTCTCCCTGCTGGTGCTATAGCATGAACAGATAGACAGCTTAAAAACACAGTTAGGTATCTAATGATCAATGCAGGCTTGGGAACAATTCTGGTAACAATTCTGAGTAGGAATGCCCTATTTTGCTTGGGAAAAAATCTTAGCTTAATGGATTAAAAACGTGTTATGTTCAGGTAAGTCTCACTCAAAGCAGTCAATGAAACTTCTCAGTCAGTGCTCTCTCTTAAAAGTGTTCCACTACTGAACTAGATAATTTGGGTATGTAGAGACACCTCACTCATAAATAGGTTTTTGTGTAGACACTTTGTCAGAGGTTGCTTTCAAAGTGTTAAACACAGTCTGCTCTGTTACTATCATGTATGTTTTTCTGCGAAAGTTAAAAGGCCAGGCTTCAGTAGGACTGTCTTAAATTTAAAAAAATAAATCAAAATTCATCTTTTCCTTGCCCATAGATGTGCTAGCACTTTCTTCCCTCTCACCTAGCCCCGTTTGCCACTCATGAGGTGTAGCCACCCATCTGCCCTTATGCCATATTTGTAGCTGAGAAATGCTCCTGTGTACTGCAGAAGCTGAGCAAGGTGTATGCAACTGTGCTGGAAATGCCCTCTTTCCACTGAAGGCTGAGAGCTAAGAGAGGTGTAGGAGGGCTTGCTGCAGCAGTTTGCAGGCTGTTTGGACCTGGACTTATTAAATGCATGCTCACAATTATGTACTTGATCTTCAGGTCAAGGAGTTCCATCATAAGTCTGTTAAATCAAATACGTGCTGCCGCAGCCCCGAGCTGCTTGGGCACTGGAAACCCTGAAACCATCAGCTCAGTGCTCCAGGAATGTGCCATCCCATAAAACACCTGTAAAGCAATTGCCTTTGTGTCTTTTTCTCACATCAAATGTGGTTGTCCCCAAAATTTTAACAATTGCAGAGAAATAGTTTTGTCACTTTTTCTGAACAATGCCTGTTCCACAGAGGTACAGTAAATAATTCCTTGTCTCTGAATTGGTTTACATTTACACTTCAAAACTGAGGAATAAATATGACAGAGCTATTTGATCTTTGCATGAAAATGGACTTCAAAGCTGAATGTGTATTTCTGTTCATTTTACAGCTACAGATTTCCAGCAGAAAGTGATTATGTCTCTGATTACTGATGCCTATTGTAGTAGCAGTTTCATCTAGTGCTTTTTCAGAATTTAATCATTGTCTTTTGTTGACCAGTACAACAGTACAGAGAGCTTTGCACTACATGTGTAAGTGGCTAGTCTAATTGAAAAACAGACTAAATCTACCAGATTTTTGTAATGCAGTAAATTGTGAATAGGAGAATAAAAATGTCCTCAACGTCTGCATGTGTATTGTTACTTTGAAGATACTCCCAGCTACCACCACCACAGGATCAGAGGAGAAGGTAACACCCACTACTTTAAATAATTATTGGATTCATTTTTCTCATTATTTCTCATTCATTCTATTTTGAGCACCACCCCACTTGATGTTATAATTAGTTCTCTGAAAAACCTTTTGCAGGATAAATGGTTCTGGCTTTGGAGTATCAGAGATATGACAACTATGTGTGTTAGGCAGAAGAAACGATTTAGTCATCAAAACTTGCAGTTAAACCCAAGTTTAATTTGGATATTAGTAAGAAAGCCATGCATATAAAGAGCGTATTTTATATTTTCCTCCTTATAATGGGAGGTCTTAAGTGGATGCCTAGAATTTCTAGTTATGTTAGTGTGTGGCTCATTATATTGAATTTTTCAAATCCCCATGCAAATGGAAATTCTTAGATTTTTTTGACATCAAATGTGTGCAACCAGCATAAAACATATAGGGGCAAGTTCACCATCTGAAGTGGAAGGGAAACAGTGATGTTTGGTCTGAATATGTCTATTCAAAAGAAGTTTAAGGAATTTCCCTCTGTTCCTCTACAAGCACTTTTAACACACATTTTTTAGCAGAAGGGCTTAAAAGTTCCATACAGTAAAGACCCTTCTGTTTATGTCTTGTTTTATCTTTTCTGGCTTCTCCTCCAAGTCTTCTTCAGTCTTTTAACTTCAGCACCCCCTGTGCTCCTGACCTTGCATACTACTCATCCCAGAGGGTGCTTCCCCTTCCTGCAGCACAGAGTGAAAATGCAGTTTTGAGTGCGAGTCTGAAAGGTTTCTCACAAGCCTCCACACACCAAGAGCAGCACCCAGACAGTGTTCACCCAGCCGGTATTCACCCAGTAGGAGACATTGCCTATGCAGCAATCATTACATTTATTGGAGTTCCATGAGTCCAACAAGAGATAAAAGCTTCCAAAATCTGTTGTCCCTACTCTCGTTACAAATTTTTTTGTTATAGGGATTATATGCATCAGACAGAAAGAGGGCTTAGAGTATTGGCTCTTAAACACTGATCCCAGACAGACCCCATCTTGAGTGCAGCTCACACAAAGAGAAAAACCAAAGAGTTCCCAGTGAATTCAGTGGGTTCAGCAGCACTGATCTGGTATTTAATTTAAAGAAATGTTGAGCTCTTACAGTTGTCTGTTGGCATAATTATTCATGGCATTAGTGAGAAGATGACATGGTGGCATGCCGTGACTTCTAGATTTCTTCCTCTCTTGGTGCCCACTCACCTGTGCAAAATGAGTCTGCAACCACCTATTTCCTTTCCAAGAACAGCTTGTGTCTGGAAAATGCTGCAAAATAAGAAAGTAAGTCAGAATCCTAGAGAATATTGTCCAGTTTGCCCATTGTTAAATAAAATTGGAGTACCATTTTTATTTCAGTTATTCCATTTGTCCTGCCAAATGTTTGTTCCAGTGGAAAGAATTCAGGTGTTCCTCATTATCTTTCTGTGCTGTTCTGGAAAATAAAAACATGAAATTAAATTAAGTACTTTTCATTGGACAGTGTTTTAATGATTCAAATAGTATAAAGTCAGTATTAGTATTCATGTCACATTCAATTATCTCCCTACCATGTCCCCCCATTTGCTTTTCCATGTGTTGGTTCATCACACAGTGCTAATTAGGTCACTTCAAATGGACCATAATTGACAATGACACTTTTGCAGGTTTATATTTTCACACAGAAAATCTGAGAATAAATTAATGACCAGCAATTTTGACAATTACGGTCAATTAAATTTGTCAACATCACAATTGACAAAATTAATCCATATTTAATATTGAAACCTTGGCATTAAGATTGCAGTCTCGGCAATAACTAGATTTAGGTGACAAATGTGTAATACTGCATCAAAATTATTCATTCTCAAAAGATATGGGCTAAAATATTGATATCTTTTAGATCTAATGTCCTACCAATAAACAACTAACTAAAAAAAGACCCTGAAGCTCACATGCACTAGTGAGAGAAAAATTATCTTCTAATTAATGATCACGCCGTTTTCTAGGTTTTAACAAAGGTATAAAAAAATTCCAGTACTGGGGATTCAGTATTTAAACTGCATGCCTACTTCATCTAAAACTTAAAAAAAAAAAAAAATCTCCATGACATGTCTTTTCTCATTCCTAGATGGGCTATAAATTTTTATAGGCAAACTGCAGGACACCTTGGGAATTTACTGACAGTGCTCGACATTAATCTAATGCCACTGGGTCCATGCACCAGAACTATAGATTTTGTTGATTCTTCTGTGCAAATAAGGTCCACTGATAGTAATCCTCCCCTCAGGCTGCATATACCTTATAGTCATAGTAAAAAAAAATCACAATTAAATGCAAAACAAATTCACTGCAAAATTAATTAAATCATAATTAAAATATCAGAATAAATATGAACATAGAAAAATAAATTAAAACACAGAGTAGTCATTTGGGTTTGTGATATATGTATGAAAGAACTAAAAATATTATAAAGGATTCCTTCTCAAGAAGCCCTGGAGAGCAGGTTGTACGGAACCAAAGCCAGACAAGACTGCCAGCTGTTTTCTAATTTTGGACCTGGAAAAAAAATGAAAAGTCCATTAACTGAGTCCATTAACTTCCAAAAAACAATAAAACTTCAATTTTAAACTGTTTATTGTTACTACCTTTTGCTTGAATACATTTTGTCCTGAGGACACACACAGGTCAAATAGTTGCATTAATGCAATTCAGACAGGCTTTTTGAAATTAACCCCCCACACACTTTGTAACACCCAGGGAGACTTCTGTCTTCTGTGGTCATTTGGAAGTCATTAGTCAAGCTAAACAGCCATGAAAAACATTGATGGGACAGGATAGTAAATCAAGACACAAAAAAATCCTTATTATCCAGGATATATTAACTTTGTGCTTAACATGGAGCTAGTGCTATATCAACTGTAAAGCAAGATGGCTTGACAGACATTGATATAGTTGGAGCTGTATTACTATAGCCAAATGCAAATTGAGGATAATAGCTGGCAAATCAGAGAATAGACTTCATTAGCTTTCCATGCATGTGCTTGCATGTGGACATCATATTGCCATGTTCATTTTGACCTAAAGTAGTTAAATTCATTAAAAGAATTAACAATTCATTACAGCACTGTTTCCTGATTGAAGAATGGGGCCTCAGTCATTATTTTCACAACTGCTTAAAAGGTCAAATCAAATTTAATTGGAAATTAGAGTAAAAAGATTTATGTGTCCTGTATGATTCTCCTTGCATTTTTCAGAGTGTAAGACAGTATGTGGTAATGTGATGCCTGAGCAAAAGCTAACATTTCCAATGCTTTGTGGGAATTATTTTCACCTTTCTTTATCTAAACCATTGGGTTGGGTAGAGAATGCTGTCATGCTTCAGGGATAAAATTTAGGTCTTTAAGTTTTTATCAGTAATGTTTTCATTCCTAGACCTCTTAAGAAGTTCAAAAAGAAACTATTCTAGCTGATTTAGTCTTACAGCAGAGTGGAAGCAAGATAATTTAAAAGCAAATTTAAAGTCACTTTGAAAATAAATAGCTGGAAAGAAAGATGGGGGGGAAAGCAAAAGAACACAACTCAAATTCCATTGTAAGCAAGAGAAATACGCTTGAAAATGCCAGATTTTCAGAAGAGGTCCACCTGCAGAATCCCACATTTGGTTTGCAACACAAAGCAATGAATAATCTTGGCTCTTGAACACTTCTGACAATCTGTTTCCTTCAGTCAGGTATTTCCTCTTGTCCATTCTGATTATGTCAGAGCAACCAGAGCAGGGAATCCTTCTGTCTGTGATCTGTGTCACCATTTCTGACAAAGCAATGGTGATAACAGCATGATATCCATTTATTCACTAAAGAAACTGCATGGTGAGCTCAATAATTATAAAGAAAGAAGATAACTAATACAAGGGGTTATTTGATCACTGACAATAAATGTATCCTTCCCAATGGACTACATGTCAAAAGTGAGACAAAAATTCTCATACCTATATGGAGTGTAAATCTCACATTTTTTTCAAAGAATTTTAATTAAGTGAGGAGCCCAAAAATGGACCACTGGAGTACAGACTCCCTCAGGATTAAGGAGGCTTGTCTGAGTTGCCAAAAATGCCTCATCCAACTATTCCTATACACAGTCCTTCTGGCAGCTTCTCACAGAAGCCACCCCTGTAGCCTCCACCCTATGACAATCTGTCTATGCAAAACCTTACAAAGTCTCATGACTCAAAACCTAGTTTCTAGTTTGCTGTTTGGAAATTAATTAAGAGAATGGGCCTGCTTTAAAATACACAAACAGCTCACAACTAGTGAGATCACATTCATTCAAATGTACTGTCAAAGGTCAGCAAAGTACTTTTTCTTTCTATATCAAAATTTTGCCACAGAAACAACTGACAAATGTAATTTTTGAATATCCACCTTTTAACCATATATATAATGCCATCTTTAACAAGACTGGCTTATTTAATAGAGATGAGAGGGTATGAGAGGGGCTTAAGGGAAGAAGCATGGGATTCCTTTGGAGCATATTACTTATCAACTCCTAGATGATCACCTGGATACAGTAAAATGATGCAAGCATGACTAGATCTGTCTTCTGTGGCAACTTTAGAGAGTCTTCTGTGTGTTAAGATGGAAACTCTGAAACAGGATTTTAGTGAAGCAAAATTGTTCTTTGTGCCACTGCTGCTGCATTTGGGGATGGAATTGGAGGAAGTTTGTTCTGTTCCAGGTATGCTCAGCCTCTAATACTGACGTGCATTTCGTCGGTTTTGCAACCAGTTTTGCAACCAATTTTAGTGGTAGAGGTCTTTTTAGATTTCCAGGAGAGCATTCCAGCTCCTCCATCCAGGGGATATCTACACTAGTAACACTTAACTGAAAAAAAAGCTGTGCAATTTATTTTACTAAAGTTTTTTAAGATTATTTAAAACCCTTAAATGGAAGCTGCAATCAAAGTTTAAAGAAGATGCTACTATTTACATCTAAATTTGCAAGGAATCATTTGAATGCTATTTAAGGACACGTTTATGGTTTTTTTTAATCAGCGAATGCAGATGAAGAAACTCACTGATCCTAGGATTAAAAGTGCAGTGTATCCCCTCAGGGATGAGAAAGAAGCTCTGAAGTTGTCACAATTACACAAAATACTCTTCAGTACCTCTGCAAAGTTGCACAAAGGATGAGGCTGAATAGGCTTCCATATAGATAATATTTCTTCTGATAGAAATAAGTACCATGTAGATGGTGTCAATAAGATATAAATACAGCCTCTTCAATCACACAAACATACAGAAGAAGATTACAGATAAGTCAGACCTTCAGGGAAAGGCCTACACCCAATATTTTTATAGTATGGTTGATGCGCTGCAATCACCTTTTCTCAGAAGAGTCATTTTCTTTTGCTGTTGAGAGCCATGCGGGATGTGAGGTAATTTGTTATCATTCCCACTTGGTTGGGATGAACAGGAATTCCCACAGCAGACCCACACACTTTGAACTGCCCCCACCAGCTGAACTTTTATTTTTATGGCTTTCTAATGCTCCTGACAGATTAGAAGTAAGCGATGATAAACAGAGTCATAGGGGTCCATGAGAGAAGAACACACAGCCCCAGCCCACACAGCCCAAGGGTGACTCCAGTTGCTGTCTTTGCAAGATGTACTTTCTACCCCAGGCACTTGCTCTGCATGAGCAGGAAGAAAAGCTTCCTCTGTGATAGCTAATGAGTCACTTGCATGGTTAAGTTACAAGTTTGGAAGAACAATATCAGTCAGACTTGCCTGCAGAGAGCTGCTTTCCCCAAGCACCCCACTCATTCCTTTGGCTCAGCACATTTAAGCACACCATTTCCAGCCCAGTTTGGGAAGAAGGATATTTGTATATTTTTTGTTGGTTTCTTTGCCTGTCCTCTATTAGGTTTTTGTGATGTCTTAAAGAGGTATTGAGGTCTGACCCCACCTGGGAACTCTGCCTTACACAGCTGCTCACTCACTCCCTGTAGTGGGATGGGGGAGAGCATCAGAAGGGTAAAGGCAAGAAAACCCATGGGTTGAGATAAAGATGGTTTAACAGGTAAAGCAAAACCCACACATGCAAGCAAAGAAAAATGAGGAATTCATTCACCACTTCCCATGGGCAGGCAGGTGTTCAGCCATCCCTAGGGAATCAGGGGTCCATCACATGTAATCATAGAATCATAGAATGGTTTGGGTTGGAAGGGATCTTCAAGATCACCTAGCTTCCTGCCAGACTTGGAAAGACAAACACTACCACTATGAAAGTCCCTCTCTTCCTCCCTCTTCCCCCAACTCTTTGAGCTGAGCATGACACCACACAGTATGGAATGTCCCTTTGGTCAGTTGGGGTCAGCTGTCCTGATTATGTTCCCTCCCAACCTCTTGCCTATCCCCAGCGCACTCATTGTCAGGACAGCCTGAGGAACAGAAAAGACCTCAACTCTGTGCAAACACAGCACTGTGGGAAGCTCTATAAAGGAAATTAATTTATCCCAGCCAAAACCAGTACAAGGGGAAATCAGAATTAATTCACCAAACAGTTCTGGTGGCACAGAACTAAGTTTGTCTGAACTGGAGCTGCAAGAAGACAGAAGTGAAGACCAGCAGCTGGGAATGGCAGTGCACAACATGGAAAGACTCCTTTTCCAGACATGTCACCAACCCCAGTCAGTTCCTTATTCTTTTAAAGGATTTAATTATTTAATCATTCAACCCAGGCTTTTGCTAGTCCCAGCTGTCCCCACCAGATATTATCAAAAAAACTCTGCAAGCAGGTGTAAATACTTGCATTGACACAACCATAATGGAAAAGAGAAAAAAGCCTGTTTGTGCTTACTAGAAAAATGTGAATTTTCATTACTGCTTTTAATTTTTCCCATGGTTTTTTCTCCTTTTTTGTTAAAAAAACAGGGAAAAAGTTGGGCTGTTTGTGTTTCAGGTCAACACTAGCATCTGCCTCCAGTAGGACGTGACATTCTGGAACTTTCAAAGGTGGGTGAATAAAATGAAAAGCACAGATTATACTAACTTTTAATTTTATCTCTTTTTCTGATGCACTTAAACAATCCTGAAGATCTCCTATGAATTTTATTTCCTAACTTTCCCCTCCAAAATATTGAATGGGATGGAGTCCTATCAAAGGTCTCAGCCTTACATGGATATGGGGACTGGAATTTGTCCATTTTTCTAATCTAGGTATGATATAGAGATTTAACCATCTCTTTAGCATCAACTGGCACTGCAGCTGGATCAATATGAAAGTGGTTTATGATAGCATTAAGAAACTCACCCTGAGGTCAGCAGGTAGAGGCAGCATCTGCATGAGAATGTGGCCTGCTCTCCTTCTTTCCTTTTCTAGTGGTAAGCAAAATGTCTAAAAGAGTGAAGAAGAGACTGGTGTAAATGAATCCAATTTGGATTTTGCTGGGAACGCAGTGGGTGCTGGGCTGGGACTGCAGGCACAGTGAGAAAGGCAGGGCAGTGGGAAGGGGTGTAGTTGCTCTCCCTTGTGCTTTGATTCAATGTCAGTGACTTGTGGCTCCACTTCATCCAGAAATGTTCTTCAAAACAACACTAAAACAAGGATCAAACAATCTGACATGCCAAAGTCAGCTGAGCACCATGCTAGCCAAGTATTTCCTTCATTTAGGATTTTGAATCTTTTCTTTATCATGTGTTGCATTCCCTTTAACTTTTATCTATCAATATTGCTGAAATAACGGAGGTTTGCTGAATAGTCCAAAGGAGGAAAAGCCCCTTTCTACAGCTGCGTTTTTGAAATCTAAATTTAGAATGGGCTCCAGGACATAAAAATTTCCACTTGGGCACTGTATATTCTTTAGTTATGGCTATGTGTTATGGGTGTTTGGTTTTCACAGTAAAAAAGAGGAAAATCATAAACTAGTGGGAAGATAATTGTTCCTTTTTCCTCAGAAAACATAAATATAAGCACAATAAATTTTATTTTATTTTTAAATTGAGATGTCTTGCTCACTACATTAATAGATCTAAGAGCTATCATTTGCATTATGGCATTATGGGCAGAACAAATATGTGATTTAACAGTAGCTCACATTGTCTAAAGACAAAAAATTGTAACTGACTGCTATAAAATGCAATGCATGGCAGTTCATTTAAGAAAAAAATAGAATCAGTAAAAATACAAAGCATGGAGAAAAAAAAAGGCAGCAGAAATTGAATATGCATTAGCTATTTTTAAAAACTCATTGCAAAACCATTCATATAATTTAAAAGCATTTAGAAATGAGGTCAGCTTCTGGCAGATCATGTGGTCCTGACTTTGCTGAACCACTGTTCTGTCATCAGCTCCTTATGTGTCATCCTTCTGCTGTATAATTTTGTTTTCAAAGTCTAAGGATATCATTAAAGTGACATGTCTGCAGCCTGGTATAAAAGACTGAGCACTTTGCAGTTTAAAAAGTCACAAATTTGTTAATCATTAAAGATATACAGAACAGAATTTCTCTGTAATTACTGTATAGTCATTAGAAACACCTTGTTTATTTCTTGAGAGATTAAATTTTCCAAGAAGACAAGAAAAATATTGCTGCAGACATAGAACTTCAGTTTTTCCTAAAGCTTACCAACAGCCCTCATGTTTTGTACACTTTTCTCTTTTCTTCTTCCTCCTCACTCAAACACCTTGCCTCCTAATTTGTTAAGAGAAGACAAGGTCTGGAACAATGTCTTTCATATCGTTGTCTTAAAGCAAGAGCAAGAATTACTTAAGCTAAGTATTAAGGAACTAATATTGGTCTATAACAGAAACCAATTAAATAGTTGGTGCAAAGTCAGCATTACCTGGATCTTTAGAAAGCTTCAGAGAAGAGGGAAGTATTGAAAATAACTTGGTTTTGTAGCCTGAATTCCCCTGAAATAAGTTTACTGGTCTGGGGAGGGTTTTTTTTTTTCTCTTTTGTATGTTATGTTTTCTGAGCATAAGGAGTAATCAGACAGTACTCAAGCACTTTGAAAATAGTAAGAGGAAGAGGAAATATTTCTGAAAATAAATAGCTTCCAAAATATTTTTAACGATCAAAACTAATAAAAAGTTATTGACCAGATAGGAGCTAGAAAATGAACTGGTTTTAGAAATTTAGAGCTCAGGTTATTCCAACAATACTGTGTTTTTATGAGTACTGAATTCAGTTAAAGCACTCATGCTTGCAAATTACTTTTTCCATTGCTCCTATAAGAACAAGAACTTTCTATGTTAAAAAAAAACAACTTTTAAAGTTTAAGAACCTGTCTTAATCTTCCAGTTTATGGTCAGCTTCTCCAGGTGTGTTGAGGGTTCTTAAACACTGTGACAAACAGCTGCAAAACCTGTTACCAAATCTGCATATCAGATTCTGGTGGCCTTGTCATGTGTGAGTTGTTTCACCCTATGAACTAGTATTCACAAGTGTTTTATCTTAACCAGTGTTTATCAGTACCAGCTCATCAAGTCATAACTCACCACAGTGTAATTCTTACCAAGGAATTATCCGATATTATTGTTTTAAACAATAATACAGTGAAATGTCCCGTGTCCTCTGCTTCCATAAACTTGAACAATTACATTAGGAAATGTTTGATGGTTTTTTGCAGCTTTGAGCTGGCTAGTACCTCTTAAAAATTGATTATAACAAATAAATTCTGTCCAAAAAATTGCCTACTGTTAAGTAGAATTAAAAAAAATAATCTGAAAATTTGGAATATTAAGAAAGAATTAAAAAACAGAGAGATTTTTATACCACTTTATAAATTAATGATTCACCTCATTAATGGATTCAGTGCTGGTGGCCCAGGTACAAAAAGAGTGTAGAAGAACTGGTAAAGGCACAGAGAAGATCAAACAAATGGATCAAAAGAGGACAAGCAAGGAAATATAACAGCTTGTCTATGAGGAACAACTGGACTAAGGCTCCCCAGATTCAAAAAGAGAAAATAAAAAGAGAAATGACTGAATGGTAAAAATTATGAGCAATCTAAGTGAATTAGGAACAGTGAGGGTTTGCCTTTTCTAATTAAAAAAAAGATCCCATAAAATCACAGCTAGCAAATTCAAAACAAGAAGATCTTTACAAGATGAACTCTTAAGCTGTGGAAATCCCTGCTGCAAGATGCAATTTAGCAATTTAGAAAAATAAATCCATCGATCAAATCCATTTAGAGCTATTTATTATTTATTCTTAAATGTTATTTCTGGGTTTCTGGCATTCTCTGAACTACAAACTACTGAAGAATGAAGAGTTCCATGGGAAAATAATGCTTTACCCTACTTCCTCACCCTCTTAACCAGACATATTACAACTGCAAAGAACAATGGTAAATGGATCTTTGCTCTGACCCAGTGGAGAATTTTTATGCTCTGAGAGGCTGACAGGTTAAGATACACACAGCAGATTGGCAGCTCAAACAGTAAGTTGTTTTGGGGCTACAATCCTTTGCATGGAAGATTTGAAGCTGCAAGAGTTCAGTAATTTTCGCAGCACCTGCTTGGCCATCCTGGATCCATCCAACACAGCTGGGTGTTCAGAGCTCAATTCACTGGCTGCATGGAAAGGTGGGACCAAAGCATTCCACTAGCATCTACATCAGATATGGAAGCCAGTGGACACTCTGATGCAGTGTCTGAGCCAGGGAGAAGGCAGACAGACACTTCTGGCCTCTCTGAAATGTGTGGCTTGTCTTCACGTTCAGCTGCAGATGCAGTCAATCAAAATAATCCGGCCTTGTAATGACAGACATTGTCATATCTAAACTGGAGAAGAAGACGTGATGTTCCCTATCTTGCAGTCAGGAAAAATAAAAAAGGAGGGTTTTCAATTGCATCCTGAAGCAGAAGGAAAATTTTGGGAGAAAAATTCCCTGCGCTTACACTCTTCCCACAGTACCCTCTGTTGTTACTCTCCTAAAGAGGACACTAACTGGAGAAAAGCAGCTGCTCCCGTGTTCTTGTAAGAATATGCCCATTTTTATCTGGCTATACTTAGCAAAATATCAAACAGTCTTTAAAAAGCCTGATAATCAGTGTATTTTAAAAGGAAGGAAAAGAAAAAAGCTGATGACTGAGGCATAGCTGCATAGTTTATTCTTCAGAATGTCTCTCTTTATTAATCACAAAGAGAAGCATATCTTCTTTGCTCTTGAGCCCAGCTGACCCAGGTATTTTCTGTTCAAGATTTGCTTTCTTACAGACACAATGTCCTCATGCCAGTGACAGCAGTTGCACTGGTGATGAAAGAACTTTACAGGTTACCTGCTGCAGTTGGTAACCAGATCATGGTTCCTGCTTTTTCCTCAGGTGGTGGAGACAGGGCAATACAGATTCCTACAAAAATCTGTGGGTAGGGATGTTCAGAGAGAAGAGACAGGGGCCTACAGCTGGTCTGTGACCGCCTGGGCTCACCAAGTCTTTAGCAGGGTAGATATTGTCTGTCAGCCACAGCTACCAAGAACTCTGGAAGCTGAGACATGGGCAAGGAGTTTTGCAGCTAACCTTGAACAGGAGCAACCAGGGACATTGTTCAGAGGACCAGAAATGGCATCCCTACCACACCCAAATTCACTGTCATAATAAGCTAAGTCTTCATTCAGTAGCCTGAGACATTAATCCTTCTCTGTGAAACAAAAAAAAAATATGTTTCCCTCTGGTTTATTGCCATTTTATATAGATTTTCTTACTTTTAAATCACATTAATTGAAAACTATCGTCAAACACCTCTTTCATTCTTCATTTCTGAAAGCTTCAGTTGTTTATAAAGGCCTTTACAATCCAAGCTGTTTAGAAATTCCTATATGACATGAAAGTAGTTGATCTGCCAAGACAGTTTTCTTAAATATATGCTGTTTTTCAGGTGTACAACATATGTTCTTGAAAAAAGAAAAAATCAGACAACTCAATAGTTAACTAATTAAAGCCACAGAATTTCACATAACAGGAAAAATTCCAGCAAAAAATATCATTCTGGAGTTCATTTTCTTGCTTCCACCCTTGTATTCCCATCAGAAAAGATTTTTAAATTGAAATAAGTGCCAAAACACTGGTTGGGGTGTTGCTTTGTTTTTTTAAAGCAGAGATCGTTATGTCCTCCTTAGTCCAAATTCTAGCCAAACACTTTAGGGCTCCTTAGACGCTTACTTTCCTACTGAGCCTCACTTTCCCAAATTAAGGTTTGTAAGACTGAAGTAGGTGATGTACAGTATGGGCATTACATTTTTCTACTGCACTTTTTTAAATTAGGACATCAAGCTTGAAAATAACCTCATTAAAATAAATTATGACCTGCGTGTCATCTTGCGATAACTTTCGCAGTTGTTCTTGTTTGTCAGGGACTCCTTTAGTCTCTTCACTCTTGATTTTGTCTGTTCATCCAACAGCCCAACTTTATTCATATTCAAGGTCTATTACTCAAAGTCTGGATTTTGTTTTGTAGGTGATATAGGAAGCTTTTCAAGGAACTACAGAAAATAGAACCATGGCAGGGGTAGAGATTTCAGTATCCATGAATGGACCTTGATTTTATAAAGCCCCCTGTACTGACAAAGTAGAAGAGAAGACTATTATTTACATGTGAAGTACTTTTCTGTGAATCTTGATGTGTGACAAATGTGGAAACTGGAATGTTGTTTTAATTTTGCATGAGCACCAGGTGTTTAGGTAAGCAGCTGAAGGATGGCAGATAAATTGAAGTGTACACGTGGCTGGCTGATTGACCCACAGCAGAATTACAAGAATTGAAAATAAGCAAGAAACTGATGAGTCTTTTTGGTTTGAAAACTGAAGTAATTAATCTACACATTAAGTATCATAATCCATATTTTGCTCTTGCTAGCAGGTCTCCCGGGAAAATGGCAGTGCTCTTTGTCAAAGCTAAGTAGCTGCTTATACGTAAAAAGCCAGACAGTAACAACTAAGATATGAATTTACCTATTTGATATTTCACTAAGCATTTCTTAGACCATTCAGTGTACAGAATACCCTAAATAACCTTTATAAATGGCTTTGAACCTACTGCTTGTACGAGTTCTAAATTTCTGCTTTTTAATTGAAAACTCTTAGAATTATTCCATTTCAATGACAGACCTGCAAACATATGCTTACTTTTAACAAACTCAGGTGAGCTACCTGAATGGTGTTTAAAATATTCTCTCTCATTTTTACATTATACACTTGACTTTTACTTTACTGTAATGGTCTCTCTTCAGCCAACAGCAATCTTTTATTTTTTTTGCATGGCTTATAACAAGTCAAGTAGCATTGGCTACTTTTTGTTGTTTCTTAGTCAAAAATCACATTTGCAGTAAATATTTGAAAACACCCACAAATTTCATGACTAATTCTAATTTTCGTCCTTCTGAGTATCTAAGGTGTAATTAATACTTTTATAGTTGGAAATGCATGTTTTAGGGACAGTAAGACAATATCCAAAAAATAGTATATGATATTATAATTGGGATGTGTCTGTATGTACTGACTTTATGCATCAAGTTAAAATTATTTACCCCTGAAATGTGGATATACTGAAAAGAGAACACTTTTATTTCATTTCCTATTTAGAGTAATGGCACAATAACTTTGCCATTTCCCTCTGATGTAAATTCATTGGGATAAGATGTACATTTAAAATGAGTTGTTCTTTGAAAAAGACAGATTAAATAACTTTCTCTTTTATAGAAATCTGTAAAATATGCCTAATTTACTAATATTTTTGAAAGAATACTCTTAAATTAATGGAAAAATCACAGACCTCCTGTATTCATACATGCTAGAAGATATAACTTACCATCAGAAATTTTGTAGTGACAGGCTGGGCCAACCAACCAGAGTAACCAAACAAAAAACACACAACCTCTCTTATTTTAAAGCTATCATATAGTTGAAATTAATTATTTTTATTTAAATTTTTGTAGTTCAAGAAAGTTTTGGAAATATTTATTATAAGGACAGTGTTAGAAGACTTTTTTTGAAATGCATTGATAGGAAAGCAAAGCTTTAATACCTGAAATATAATTGTTCAGTAGCAGCATTTCTCTGACTTTGAGTAAATAAATATTAGTACATAAAAAAGAACGATTATACAACAAACTAAACACTAAAGCAATGTATGCACACTTGTGCACATTAAAGATATTTTCAGTTGCTGTTTTCAGTAACTGGAACAGTTTTAAGAGTCTTCATCTTAGATTTTTAAATATATTCAGAATAAAATACCTACAGTTTTTCAGTCAAATACTTATTAAAAAATACTTCCACATAACACTAAAATACATGATAACTGATTTTCCTCATTTATGCTAAATATCTGATTCAATTTTCAACAAAAATTTCATTTTTTAATATCATCAACTAATCAATATTTGTAATTAAAATACAACAACATGCTCTCAGGAGTAATGAAATACTACTGAAAAGAAACTTCTGAGAATATTTTTAAACACAGAAATGTTTAAAATATTGACAATTTGTATAGTTACACCATGGAATTATAAACATTTCTACCACTTGTTAACCAGTCTTAGGAAATAAATACTTTGACATTTTATTCAGATATGGAAAACAAGTAATGATCCAGTATCACTACATTGCACTAGTTCTTAAAACGACACAATTATAAGAATAGAAGAGTAACACAATGGTGCACAGGAAAAATCTATGCTCTTTTTCCAGTAGAAGGCAAATTATAGGTAGCCTGAGAGATAAACAGACATACCAAAAATATTTTAGAAACTAAAATATTATATTCAAAATTAAGTATCTCTAGTTCCATAACTGAAACATGATATTTGGAAATTTAAGTAATTTAAAATCGTTTAAATTTTAAAACATTGCTTATTTTTACCCAGTCTATTATTTTCTATTCATCCATCACTCAAATATGTTCCACAATAATGTCTATAAGGAAATATGTCTTCCTAGTAAAGAACAAAACACAGTATTTTGCAAAGGAACAAACAGTATTAATTTAGGTTTTAGTGAGTCCTTGTCTCTAGCTTACCTCAGAAATAAGTTGTCCAGCCTACGTGAGTCTTGGAAATCTTTGCAGCACATTTCTACTCTGCTGAGACCATACATATGTACATATGCTTTATATTTATGTATATCATTCATATGGAAATATGCTATGTTAAAGAGCCTCAACACCACAATGTAAGAAAATTGTGGATGGTTGTGCGAATATCATCCTCTTGAAGAGCTTCATAAAGCATAAGTTAAGTAAGCACTGTCTTGAGCCTGAATTCAGCTAAATAAAGATGAAAGCTTGTCAAAAAGTTGAAATGATACCCTAACAAATTGACAAAATTAATATATTATTATAAGTCATGAATAGTTTAACCACAAAATTAGATGGGCAGATACGCTGTTGTTCTCTCTTTAATCAGATTACAAAGCCTCTCCGTTGTAGGCACAGACGTGCAATTATATTTCCATAAATAATTATTTAAATTATAATCTAAACATTCAACTACTGTTAATATTTAAAATATATTCATTGATGTCGTGCTATAGTGTAAAAGAAAAAAATATAAATGCTGCCACAGGTAATTATTAGTGGCTTGGCTGTCAGTTAGTCAAATCAACTAAAAGACCAATTACTCTGACGATACACAGGTTGAAAGGCTGGTTAAAGTAGATTCATTGCTGACATTAGGCTGTGTTTGGTGAGTTCTGATTCTACAGCAGTGGGGGTGAATTTCCTGTGAATTATTATAATGAGGATATTTTGCATTTGAATTCACATACAGTAACTTATTCTCAACTTTAATCTCTTAATCTTGCTTAAACCCGTAAGACAGCACAGACCACACTTTGCATAATGCAAGTCCTGAATTGCATTTCTTGTTAGAAAACATAGGGTTTAAATAAAGACACAGACAACAACACAAAATGTGTCCCGCAAACCTCTTTTTCTTTCATGCATGTCTATACAGAGCTGAGAAGGTCATGCAAGAAATTCTGCCTCCGAAAGATGGTAAATGGCTCTTGAAAATTCTACATACAGAGTACAGTCATATCCACCTCATGGAATATGTTTCCCTTCAGAAACATCAACTCCGAGGTGATTTTTTAGATGACCATAAGCAGTCTGGAATGACTTATCAGTCAGATGAGCAGCCCACATATCTGACATCTATAGTCTGCTGCTGTTGATTCACTTTCAGAGGACAGTGACTATAGCATTAATTACTTTCAAAGACCTGTAGTACCTCCTTTGCTTTCATTTAAAAAAATATTTTGACATGCAAATCATAAATTTAGGGAAGTAAATTAGAGAAGGATGGCAAAGTTCTTAAAAATATCTCCCCAATCACTCTGAGGAATATTTTTAATTTGTTCATGTGTTCGTGCATGCTAAGCACAAAACCAGAGCACCTTAAGAAATCTCAAGCTTTGCTCTCCACTGCTCAAAACCTTTCATAGTTTTATTCAAGAAATAAGTCTACTTATATTCCTCAGTCACTAAGGAATTTTAGTACCACATATTGCTGAAAAGAGATATCAAAACAGCTGCTAAAATGTTGGGAGAAAAGACATCTACATGTTTTGAACCAAATTCAGGTATTAAGCACAATAACACTGTGTTCGTACTCAGGGTTCTACATCAATAATTGTGTCTCGTCACACAGAAACAGACTTATCAATTGGTTGTTATTTATGAATTTTATTCCTGCTGCAAAAAAATTAGGACATATAAATTATATAGTCTTATTACATATTGCAAACTGGTTAAAAGAGAAATTAACAGAATTCTTTTTAATACAATGAGATTCTTCATCCACTAAACAAGAAATAATGACTGAGTGAATTCCACAAACAATTTAAAGACTCAAAATATCACAGAAACTATATGGAAAAGAACTAACGCCGCTCATGCATTTGTAAGTAAATAAAGCAGAGATACTTTTTCTCCTGTGTAGATGCCATGTATTTAAATAAAAAACGAAAACTTTTTAAATAGCCATCTTGTGGTACATAATAATTGGCAAAATTACCAATTCTTTTATTGTTGACTGCAAGCACTTGCAGTTTCCCTTGTCCATTACTGAGCTCCTGAATTGCAAATGAAGAGCATCATTATTTAGCTGCATTATTAGCTAATTTTAGTAAATCCAATTAGTTTTAAGTACTTGATATGTTAATGTATTTAGCTTACAGTGTCTCCTGCTATTGGATTTCTTGAGTCTAAAAATTATTTCATCAAAATGTGAGCAGACTTACATAAAACTCTATTTGTCTTGATTTATAATGAAACACCATTGTTAATGATGGAGCACTGTATGATGTGATTTGACTTAGAATAAAAGCTTAGGTTAGCTAGTACTTGCTGTTAGAAATAGCAGAGATTTTATTTGGTTTTAATTATTGCATTAGTATTTACTTGAATCAGATAGTAAAAGTGAAAAATGCTGAAATGTATTTCCACCTTGGTAGAAGACGAATATTGGTTCAAACTTCACTGTACTAGTAGATGTAAGATCACTATTAAATATTGTCTTTTATTTATCAATTCATCTTTAGAAACTGTCAGTGATGCAATTTAAAGGAGGAAGAAACTTAAACCATGACCAGTCAATTAACACATGAGATTTGTTTTACTTTGTATCACTCTTAAACGTAAAATGTTAACATTCTACAACACTCTCCAAATAAAAAACAAACATAAGGTATATTTCTTTATAGAAATCCTTGTTAGAAGTAGATATCTCTTTAAAGCAATCACCTTATTAAAAGAGGTGAAATTGTATAAAATATAATTGCAGAAGGATTATTTTAAAATAACTACATAAGGTCTGTTAAGTAACATGAACAGGAAAATATTCATTTTTTTAAATTCTACAGCCACTTGATCTGAGATCAGCAGATCTTAGGCAATACTGTATTTCCTTAGACTGCAAACCCTCAGGAGGTTTAAACAAACATTCTTTTTACCGTTTCAGGATACAGTCTCTCCCGGGAAAAAATTACCGAGCCTTTTTCTCCTAACGTTTTATACCAAAAAAATAATTGGCAAATAAGAAGAATTTAAATTCTAAGAAATGAATAGTAATGAACTGATAACTAAAATATTGCTTAGAGGTTCAAATACAGAGAGATTGCAATAATAGTACTATTCTGTTCAGCTATGTATACTTCATCGAAGCCAGCGGAAAGGAAAACATACCATATCACCACCATACCGCAGGCATTTTCATACAGCCTAGTGCAAATTCAAAGCTTTCTCTGACTGTGTCCAATAAAACAGCCACAACTATTTTTAAATACATCAGGAGTCCATGACCCCATAAGTAGTAACTTCCCTTTCTTGATGGAGTGCGCATCTCACTTTTGTAAGTGTCAACGGTTTCTGGCTGGCTGGCCAGGGACCACGGCATACTCTGCTTTTCTCCCAAAAAGGCCATGTCATTCTTATACAACTTAATCAGTGGCTACATACAAGAAAGCAACACTGCAGCCTTTCTGATCATTTTAATGAGGACCCCTGGCTATTCAGTCATTGAAATATAATTGACTTGCTCTTCTCTTATTTTCATAATAGACACTCCAACCTAGACCACATTTATTTTGCTATAAGAAATGTCAAGAAAGATTGGAAGTTTTCTGAGTGTCCCCATTAAAACTGAAAACATGCCACCCTGTCTTTTGCATTAGCTGCGATCATTTTGTATAGAACTCATTATGCAGATAGAAGATGCAAATGTTTCATCTATCTCACATCTAACCAAGCTGCAAGTGCCAAGAAAATAAGCAGGAGAAAAATAATTTTCTTTCTATGTCTGTGCCTGCGCCTGTGGTGTTTGCATTGTGTCACAATGCCAGTACCCATGTGTGCATGTGTACACATGTGCTCATGGACAACATACACACAGCTCAAAGTCCTTGTATCTTATTTCAGGTAAAATCTAAGGGTTGCTTGGCACACATCGTCACAGCCAAGGAAGAGCATTTTTCTCAACAGAAGCAGCTGTGTGTAGCAATAATTGTTACTTTAAAATCAAATGAATAGCAGAAAACCTTTGAATGAGAAGGTATCATCATGCACAGGAGTGCATTCTGTGTTGGTTTTTAAATAGAATAATGAGCATGTGCATGCCAGATGTGTTCTTTTGAATAAGTCCAAGTCACTTACTATGACCACCCAGTTCAGTAAACAAAATATCAGGTAAAGGACTGCGTCTACCATACGCTAAGTTCTGCTCATATCTGGCTGGACTGTGACACACATTTCCCAGCTGAACACATTATACGGGATATCTACCATGAAAACTCATTCACTGTTGACTTAACTGTGCAATTTGCAGTGCAAGTCAGAAGATATCTCTTCCTGTCAGTTATCAACACATACAGCATCGTACTGATCCTACCAGTAAATATTATCCCTACTACATCATCACTGTTTAGTAATTTAAAGACTTGACTACGCAAGTGTCATTACTTAGCATGCTACTAAACACCCAAAATAAAAACTACACATCTCGCAATTTTCCAATCAGGTTTCCAGCCTGAAAAACATTCCCAAAAAACATAATATTTGAATTATCCGTGACATAGGCAATGAACAAGGAAAAGATCACAAATATAATTGCTATGAGATCTGATATATTTAATCTGCATTTGAATAGGGAAAGTGGATTGATTTTTACAAGACTTAGAAAATTCTGTTCTGATGTATCATATATTATTACAGAGGGGACAGAAAAATCATACTTTACCTTCAAGCAACTGCATACTGAAATAATAGAAAGGGGTGGCAAAACAGATATTTTAAGTCAATATTTAATGTCATACATTATCATTTTTGCTCACAAGAGTCCTGACAATTCCCTTACCCATTTTTAGCATAAAAACATGAAAGTATCATTCTTTCTGGCATATTTACACAGTTTATTTTTGACATCTTTACATACAGGGCTTGAGAAGGAGTGTTTCTGGGCCTCGTTTTAGCGGGGCCCTGTGCACCAACCAACCCCAGCCCTAGAGCAATGGGACCGGGTCCTTCCCGTCTGCCCCGTGCTTGTCTTCTCCTACAACTCAAAGATGTTGCTGCACAACACCTTCAGGAAAAAAAGGCTTCTGAGCATCATGGAAGCTATCTGTTTGCATGTACATCCTGTCACCAAGCCGTGGCCCCCGCGCGCTCGCACAGATTTCTCTGGGCCTGGCAGAAATAATCAGCATACAAGAGGGAAAGGAAGAACCCCTAGGCTTCCTCCGGATCAACATCAGCGCACACGTTCATGCTACTTTGGCAACATATGGGTGTACCTCACAGAGTACTTTACACACAGCGGCAGCACTTGGATGCCAACAAATAAAGGTTTCAGTAATCTAAGCATGTACAAATACGGCTTTTCACACATGGATAATGTTATGTAATTTAAATACCTAGAACTGCAACTATTAAAGTAAATTTTTATATAGTCTTTCGCTGCAGCTGCTTAACAGATTTTATATACAAAACTTCTAGATAATGAAATTTCCACCAATTTTTTTTTATGGAAATCATGAAAAATTTTTTCAGCCTTCTCATGAGAATTTCATTTTTAATTTGGAATTGTAAATAAATATATGAATAAGTAACTCTTTGCTTCTATCCCAGCTGTGCATTCAATAAGAACTATAACAAATGTCATTCTTAAAGAGAAACCAAGACCTGTCATATAAATTAACAAAAAGTAAAAACTTTGCTGGGGATAATGAAAAGCTGCTAGTAGAAGGCTTTCCCAGCTTCTTGAAATATTCTGTGAGAATCTCTCCTTTCTCACGCAAGCTATGAAAACAATAAGATGGTTCTCAATATGTAAATGTATCTGATGTAAATAGTATCTGAACACCTGGTGTTTTTCTAGTCTGTCTGGGTACAAGGCAGAAAATATTTTGAAATAGGCATTGTAGGACTTCAGCCAATCACCCCAGGAGGTGGGTGACCACTGACCAATCACCTTATGGAATTATAGCATATAAACAGAAGTTGTAAATAATAAAGCTCACTCCATTTTCTCGCTGGATTTGTGTGTGCTGCATCTCTCCATTCTGGGTACTACAGCGACACTTTGCAGCTAGTTTCACACATAATCTCTTGCACTTTATCATGCACAGTACCTTTAAAGTGAAAACATTTCATAAGAAAAACTAAAAGACTTCTTTTTGAGAGCTCTTTGGCTGCCTGATGCCTGGCAGGTGCCAGCAGGTGACATGAAACTCAGCTGGCAGCAAACACTTGAGCTCTTCCCACTCATTCTTCTTGTCCCATGACACCCGTCCCACTTTCAGGCTGTGGCCAGGCAGGAAATGTGTCTGACTTCTCTGAACGCTGCATGACCCTTCAGCCATCCACGTAAAGAAGTTCAATTCTTGTCCCCTTCTTGTTACACTCCACTTTAAGAGACCACTAATCCATAGCTTCTCACCCTGCTTCTTGTCTGTGGTTAAGAGGTTAACAATATCCTCCCCTCTGGCCTCAGAAGTATTCTTTTTTCCCCCACACAGTCCATCCAGGAATAGGCAAGATCTCATTCCATGCCATATAGGTCAGGAAGCACCAGCCCTCACAAGTGTTTTTCATGAACTGTCTCAGTAAAAATGCACTTGGTCTGGCAAAGCAGATTCATGGGGAGAAAGAGAAGAAGGAGAAGGACTACCACAGAGGCAAACAACCAGTTTTGGAACCCAGTGGGTTTGATTCTGTTTCTGACTCATCTTTTCTCCTGTGAGTTGGAGAAGGAGAATGAACAGAGGCTCAGCTTCATCTTGTTCTCTGTGTAAGAGGAGACACTTTCAGACAGGAGATTTATCACAACATCCTTAAAATTATGATATACGAGGATATCTCACAGGGCTGGGGGCTTGTATTGCAGTCCAGAGGGATGTGATTTAGAAAGGTGGTTGTGCCAGCCCATGTAGACAAGTGCTTCCTGTGACAAAGAGAAAATCCTGTCCAGCCACAGCACAATAACATCCCTCTCTTGCCGTTCTTCAGCAAAGCTCCCAGTCGTCTCTCATTAGCCTTGAAGACCCTCCATACATTGTCATACATGTCTTCCTTGTTCACCTCTCCCTCTTTAGGAGGGCCATCTCTTTGCTATTTTTCAGACTGTTCCCTATTTCAGGAAACCAGTACTGCTATCCCACACTGATATGCCTGAGGAACCACTTCTACAATCTCTACACACAACCTACAAATGAACTGCTCATGCACAAGAACAGGATGACTTCAAAAGCAGAAATTATGTTAAATTAAAAATAAAAGTGGAGATGGAGGAAAGGTGGCAGGAGGAGAATCTTATTGTATTTAAACTCAAGGTAAGTGACGTTTATCTTCTTCAATTTGCATTTCACTATAATAAAAAAGTAGTTTTAATTGTTAATTAAAAAAGTACTTTTACAAAATACATAGAATTATTTGCAGGGTGGGTGGTGTTTGTGATAACTGAGAGTGGCTGAATTCAGACCCTGTGTTTTGTACTCTCTTATCAAAAGCCAGAAGCACTTCCTTCTACTTGCCTTATGAAAAAAAAAATATATCAAAGCCACAACACAATGGGAAAATCATAGAATCATGGAATCATATAATGGTTTGGAAAGAACCTTCAAGATCATGTAGTTCCAAGCTCCCTGCCACAGGCAAGGACACATTTCACTAAACCAGGTTGCTCAGAGCTCCATCCAGCCTGGCCTTGAACACTTCCATATGTGGAGCATCCATAACTTCTCTGGGCAACCTGTTCCAGTGCCTCGCCAGCCTCAGAGCAAAGAACGTCCTCCTAATACCTAATCTAAACCTACTGTCTTTCAGTTTGAAGCCATTCCCCCTTGTCCTGTCACTTCATGTCCTTATAAAAAGTCCCTCTCTGCCTTTCTTGCAGGCCCCCTTCAGGCACTGGAAGGCCACAATCAGGTCACCCTGAAGCCTTTTCTTTTCCAGGCTGAACAAACCCAATTCTCTCAGCTTTTCCTCAGAGGAGAGGTGTTTCATCCCTCCAGCCCTCTTGTTGGCCCTCCTCTAGACTTGCTCCAACAGGTCAATGTCCTCCTTGTGCTGAGGACCCCAGAGCTGGATGCAGCTGGATGCATGGGGGTGCCACCAGAGTAGCAAAGAGGGGCAGAATCCCCTCTCTCTCCATGCTGGCCATGTTGCTTTGGATGCAGCTCAGGATACATTCGGCTTTCTGGGCTGCCAGCGCACTTTGCCGCCTCATGTTCAGGCTCTCATCCACCAGCACATCCAAGACCTTCTCAGCAGGGTCACTCTCAATCCCTTCATCCCCTAGTCTGTACTGATAATATACAATTATAAAAACATTGTGATATTGCATGTTCTAGGACATCAGTAGTGATATCTTCTGTCATGTGCTCTTAACAACTCACTGAGACCCTTGTTCTTCTGCGCCGATTGGCTATGTTGACTGCAGGGTGCAGGATGCTGGAAATGGCAAGGTGGGGCAAAAACTTTTGTGGGACCATGTGGACCAACCACCCACCTGCTAGCTCCTGTAGGAAATTGGTCCCAAGGAGCCACTGGCCCATGTTCTTACAAAACCTGCAACACTGGTATCCAGGGAAAAAGATGGGAAAACAGACAAAATCTCTGACTTGAATTTTCAGAGCCATGCGGGGTTTCCCCTCCCTCACAAAGACCTCCAGTTTCTCAGAACAACATTTTCTGGGGTTAGTGGACATGGCTGGACCACTCATAATCCATCTGAGCTATTCCAGAACAACTCTGCTGGGCAGATGACAGATCTGTTTCAGGCACAAAGCTCCTTTAGGGAAGCTGAGCATTTAGCCATCTTCAAATTACCCTCTGTTTCTGTGCTATTTCTACTTCTCCTTCTACTCCTATAAATTCCAGAAAAGTATCTTAATTTCAGAATAAATTCTGGGATATTTTTATACTTTACAGTGTCCAAAAAATTTTATCTATGAAAAGAAACCGAAGAATTCCTTATAAGTGCTAATGTTCTTGGCGACAGTTTTGGTTCCACTATTGCAGAAGTGGAAATTACAGGTTTTTTGCCTTTTTAGTTACTCTGCATATATTTATCATGGAAAAATAGCAGGGTCTCAAACATTATACCGCACAAAATGCAGCTTTGAGAACGTCTTTCCTCTGCAAACATTTCCATGCACCAAGTGGTCATTTCACTTTTTTGTTTACCCTGATCTGAAGAGACCAGCTGTCACCCACAGCAGCAGTGTGTCTTGATCAGTGTTTTATTTATTGGAAAAAACAAAAAGTTCTAACTAATTGCTTGTAAATCCAGGATACTTTGGACACCCCAAAAGAAAAGTGGGCCACTGGGTAAAGGAAGGAGATTTGTAGTCACTTTCCCACTAAACCACTCTGGACCAAATAAGTAAGATTACAGCCATCAGTAAGAACTCTCTAGTTCTCTCAAGCAGGCTGACGGAGAGGAGAAACTGTATTGCTGCTGGTCCATAAATTAGAAATCTTACAGCTCAAACAGCTCTGTTGTGTGTCAAAGAGAGATGATAGACTCTATCAGGAACAGGGCATCAAATTCCTTTTTAGAGTCTGAGTCCTACTATCTACTTGATACCACTTTTAACAATAAGCCAGCAAAGACATTAGGAAGGTATAGATCTTTAAAAATGGACATGGAGCCTGGGAACAGAAATAGCCACATGGTCATTGTACTGTGACACATTTTCCACGCTTGCTACATTCCACATGTTACCCACAGCGGTGGTAAGACCTGTCAAACCTGCCTTCCCAGGTTTCCGTATTTGCCAGGGATTAAGTGGAGTTTTTGGTCTTAATCAATGCAGTACTGTCCTTCTCATCATTTGTAATGTGCTTAGCATTTGGAAGTATTTGCAGCTTTTATACAGACATGTACACATGCAGATATGTGTGGGCATGCATCAAATGCCATTGTAGCCACAATACAGTATATTCAGTGTCCTATATAAATAAAAAATTTATTCTTTTTCCCTTATGTGGGGAAAGGATGTACTCCGACAAAATGAGCCATAAGCAAAATATCACTCCAAAAATCTACTTTTGAGGAATTTCCAGTCAATCCAAAAATTTAAATTATTTAAAAATCTAACAAAAGCTCTGTCTCTGGATTTTCAGACAATTTTTGTCTCTTTGCTTATACTGTGTAATACTTCAGAGCTACCCTCTGTCCTGACTGATGTTTTTTGCTTTTTTCCTCATTTGAACAGGGGAAGCCTAGGGCAGTGGATGTCACTGGGAGTCAAGGTGCCTCACAGACAGGCATGCTTGCCTGCAGCAAATCTACAGATTTGGTCCTCAGGAACTCTTGGTATCTCCAAGGAGAAGTGGCAACTAAAAAAGCATTCTGAGTATCCACATTTCAGATGTAAACACCGAAATCCTTCTGCAATCTTTAATCTCCCTGAGTAGGATGGCTGTTTAATTGCAATGCAAACATCTAAGCAGCTCACCCTGAACTCTTTGTGCAATCAATAGCACTTTAAGAAAGAATCTTATCTTATACAAAAGTCTGATCTTTCACAAATATCTAAAGACAAAATAAATCATGCCTAGAAATACTAATCTTTCTCCACTGACCCTTAACAGCAAAGGATGCTTAACTGGGATTTGGAGACCTACATTGCAAGCATCTACATTTGCTCAGATGAACCCCACTGCCACTTGAGTTTTTTTCAGTGGGAAATTACTGCGTATCCCATCCTAAGAGGGAAACAGTGATCATAAATGCATCAGTGATTCTGAGATATGGGAATCCCTGACCTTGGTGATGTGTCATATGAACCTCTTTTAATGTGAGGCAAAAAGCACTGGTCTATCCTTAAATACAGCTATGTGTTTGTGCTCAAACACAAATGAAAGTTTCTTCCAGACAGTTAAAGCTGTACAATTTGTGATGCAAATAGAAGTTCACAGTAAAGGGCTTACCATCAGGGTTTTATTTTGGCTGCCTATTTGAATATATTCCCTCTGGGATTCAATCATGACCCTGGTAGTCACACCGAGTAATGCCTTGCATTACCAGTTATTGCACAGAAAGCATTTTTGGAAGGTGGCCCTTTGCATCCAAAGTTCTAGAAAATGTAAAAATGCAAAAAGAGACAAGCAAGTAGAAGCAAGTTTCCTTAGCCAAAGGTATTGTTCCAAGCCTGCCAGAAAGCGAGTGTGTCTCTCCTACACTGAGGACCAAGACACGTACCAATATAGTTTGCTTTTTCGAGTGTAATCAAGTTGACATCTATCTACACTGATTACACTTCAGAAGGGGAGAGGGAAATTCGGGAGGTGGGAGAAAGGTTCTCTTCTCTCTGGTGGCTTCAGAAGTATCCTCCAAAGGGTAGCTTGGGCCTGTGGACATAGCCCTGAGAGATGGGTGGTGCGTAAGGAATCATGCTGGAGGTCTTATGCCTCAGAGATGCCCTTCCCTATTCCTGCTTGCTCCTCAGGGGAGTAATTTGTTGCTGGTCTATACCAGCAGCAAATTATAGCAACCCCTGTGCCAGTTCAACTTGCATCTGGGAACTGGAAGAGGCAGGAGAGTGAGGGACAGAGGGCTTTGGCCTTTGCCTGACCATCTGCCTGGTGAAGCACTGGTACTATTTAGTCAGCTTTCCGCCCACTCTCCAGCGCATGATGCAGGGGAAGCTAGGGTGACTCTGAAGCTTCATAGTCCTGACTGTGCTGTCTGTCAAACACAACTCAATCTGCTCTTTTCTTCTGACTCCTGCAATTCACAACAATACAAGAACTTCTAAAAACACAGTGGCCAGACCCTGCTCCACTGAAAGCCTTTTTGCATGGGGAAGACTGCGTATGGCTCAATTCCAGGCACTTCAAAAGCCAGTCAAAGAAGAAATGCTGACTATTTTTTATTATATTTGTGTAGCATCCCAAATGCCAAATAGCACTGCTCTTCATGCCTTTGTTACATTGCTCTGCAAATGACAACATCCTACTATTGCAGGATGCAGCGAGTGAGTCTGACAAGCAACTAGCCAACCTTTATACAGATTGTGTTTTTATTCGTCTTTATGGTGGCAGCTTATCTCGATCCTCATTTTCAGCTCCTCGCATGATAGTTCAGCTGGTTTCTACTGCTGCTTGGTTATCTCATGGGTTTAAAATCATTGTTACAAACACAAGCCTGTCCTCATTACCAACAGCATTAAATAAAGATCAGCTTATTAAGACTGGGAGTGCTAAGAGATTGCTCTTTTAATGGTCTTGTATCCTAGGCAAAAGACAGTCAGGAAATCAGGCTCTTTTCATTAATATATTACAAATGTACTCTATGACCTTGAATGAATCTCCTCTGAAGAGAACTAGCCCTTCCCCTGCCTGTCTACTTCTGACAGTGGTGTAGAAGACGGAGTGACAACTCACTTTTTAAAATGTAAATTCACACACCACAGCTACATTGGCGGCGTAATCCACACAGAAACCACTTCTCGTATCTTCCTGTTTCTACTTCTCTTGCTAAAGCCATTTCCTTGATCTTTGTATTGTCCCAGTACGTGAATATAAGATTACCAGGAGAGATTTGGATGTTTCTGTCTGGGAATCCTGCCATTAGCTAGCACACTCTATGTGCAGTTAGTGCATGGTCTCTTGGCTGACTTCGCTGACCTCCGTCTGTTAGACCGGCTGTCTAGCCAAGCCTCACAAGTCAGTCAGACTGTTTCACTAGGGCACAGGTGCCAGCAAGGATGCACTTGGATGGACAGCATGCACAGTATTGCAACATCCTACCTTCTTTAAAAAAAAAGCGATTTTTTGGCATGATATGGCGCTACTGCTTTTGGACTACCGTCTCATGCTGCACTTCCATTTTCAGGGAAGTCACCCAAGAAGGGGAGGAAGGCTCATTATGAAAACATTAACTGAAAGACTTTCACATGCCTCTCAGTTTGTATCCATAAGTGCAATCCTTCTCCCTGTTCTTCATTAGAAAGGGAAGTTGGTGTGCAGTACTTCTATTTTCTCCTTGGTGGCTCCAGTGTTTCGACAAAGTGTGGTATGTTAGAAGGAACCAATAAATCCAAAGTTCTTGCCTGAATATGTGTATTTGAGCTTCACTTTCTTGAGTGCATAAGGAGAAATTTGTATAATAAATTGTAAAATAAGGTTTTGCACCATAAGTTATACACAAGACTGCTAGCCAGTAAAAAAATTAGTCACCAAATCTGATAACCCTGATAAATCTGCTATCAGCTCACACAGACTGAGGATAGATTAATTTCTAACACACAAGGCCACGTCTTTTTAAACCAGAAAGTCACAAAATAAGGTCTAAACACTTACCTGTGTATTAAAGAATGAAAACTGAACGTTTGTCAATTAGAGGTATTAACAGTTTTTCACTGACTTTTGGTGTGTCCTGAGCTCTACATGAGGTTGCAAGGGTATATGCAGACCAAACAAGGTTAAAAAAAACCCCACGTTGCACTCAATCACTAACACACTGTCTACACTCTATCTCTGCATCATATTCCTGCAGCAGCTCATTCCAAGTCCTTCGTCTCTGCAACCAAAACTCTCAAACATGTCATTTATAACAAGACCAACACCTTTAAACCTTGGGTGCAGGCTTATCTAAACTGAAAAAACCCTCCAGAAATCTGACTGGATCATTGCTTATGTCACTTGCCCACTGCCTTCCCATAACTCCCTCCACCATGTATAAATGAAATTAGACCCACCAAGCACCTGGAGATAGAGCAAAGTATTTACAGGGAAAAATACTGCAGGAAAAGTACCAATAGCACAGGTAGAGCTATAGTAAGGGAACACACTCAGATTAGGCTATCCATGCTAATTTGGCTGATCATTTACAAACTTGGGTGATGATGGCTTACGAAAATAACAAGCCATGTAGTAAAAACACTGGGTGTATAAAGAATCCTAGAAAAATACTCTTATCTGTTCAGAAAATTCTCCTTGGAATTTAAACAGAGAGGTTTTCTCGTGGAATTAGTAAGTATTTATACATGGGAGAAGGATGGAATTTTGTATCAAAGATAAGCTTGTAATCATTACAACCCTGACAAAAAATAGTTGGTATTTAAGAGCAGAATGACCATTCTCTCTGTTTTGATGACAGTTCTTGCTTTATATGACACTAAACTTCAGTAAGATTTTCTGTAGAATTAGAGGGGAAAAGCAGCAATCATAATTACCTTACTTTTCTACAATTACATTATATACTTATCCAACCACGTAGTTCACACTTTCAAGTATCAGTATGACGCTGATCCAAGGCAATTTACTGTGCTTACACCGAAACACATTACTCCCCATTATTCTCTCAATTGTACATGTGCCTTAATATAAGTGCAGAACTTTTAGAAGTGTTGCATTGACATTTTAATTCAACCGGTTTTACTTAGTCACCACAGACATAGGCAGAGATAGAAAACATTTTTAACACCCAGATGAGCAACAAACTGAAAACTTTAATGATCAAGTAAAGCCCAGCTCTGCACTTGCCCTTAATTACTTAAATTCAGAAAGCCTGTGTAACATTGTTTCTCCTTTTGTGAGATTTTTGATCTCTAATCATTAAATAATAATATCTCTGAAAATTTATTGCTCTGAATTTCGGTATTATATGGCAAACATTTTGCTATTTATTCAGATCAAATTTCCTGTTAGTGAATTTGGTGTTACTAGTTGTAAAAATATTGTAATTGTATAGAGCTCATTTTTATGTGAAGCATTTACTCCAGCAGCCCTAGTAGACTGGAAGAATTCCTTAAAGACAGAACACTCTGCAAAGCAAATTTACTACAGGTCAGATTGCAATTGATTAAAATACAATTGTTAATATAAAGACCTTCTCCTCTGCCTTGTAGGGGGAAAAGAAAAAAAAGAAGAGAAGGATGAAAGGGGAAAAAAATCAAGGTTTCAGGCAGCAAAGTGGTAGCAGAAACTTGGTGATATTCCCCTCCTTTCTATGTACCTATCTCAACCCATTTGCAAACCATAGCGTCGGCTCCATGCTGCCTCAGGGATAGGAGACCAGAAGTGCTGCAAACCAGGACTGATGTGCCTGACAGAGCTGCACAGCAAAGTCTGAGTGATGGCCTGAGCCATGCCCGGCAGTAGCCAAAATTATGAGTGGGTTTTCTTTCCTGGAGCACTGCATTCGACTACAATCACAAATGTGGCATATGCAGTAGCCAGTCAGCTGCCAGTTGATTCTATGTATATTTTTACATTAAGTTTTTGAAAGCCATGTAAGGAAAAGGTTTTGCATGCAAAGAAATACGCTGCAGCTTGGTGACTTACAGAAAGCTTTGGGGGGCACAGCCAGAGTGGTACGTTGGGAGATCTTGCTTGGCATACACCCGAGTGCTTTCACTGAGAAGAAACATTCAAACCCGAGATATCTCTGTGTAGGTGCTGTAGCTTGTCCCAGTGCAGATGGAATTCATTTAATGTATTATTGTGTCCCAAATCAACAGCTGCAAAAGATGACATTCAGCTAACAAGGAAAATTATTCACAGTTATTTATATCTGCATTTTGCTCTAAAGGAGTTCAAATGTAAGAATATGTAAGAAATATCTCCTTAAAAAATGAAGAAGTCAAGGAAGACGAACCTAACAACTGAAATAATTGAAAAACCCTAGCACCTTTTTTAAAATAGTTTCCAAGTTGCTAGATAAGCGGAGTAGAATTTAGTTAGAGGGTGAATATTAGACTATACTGAAAATTAGTCATAAAAGAGTCATACCCTTCCATGACAGCTTTGAAACTTGGGGCTTTTGACACCACATTCCCCATCGTTTTGTAAAAACACGTGACAGTCTTTCTCGGATCCCATTTTATTGTCTGTTACTGTGTTCATGTTCATGGACAAGTAAGCACTCTGAAACTGTGACTAAGTTGTGGTTTAACGGATAGTTTTCACAACTGCCCATTGAACGGCAGCTCTAAAAGATTAAAATCTGCACTGACTATCCACAGACCTAAAGTTGGATCTGTAGAATTACTGCACCAAATCATTTATTTTGCTGCTAAGGATAGTAGAATGCTTGAGAGCTGATGACCTCTGTAGTTTAGCCATAAGAACTAAGTGTTTTACGCTAAGTGTTTTACGCTTTAAAAAAAATTACCTCCTTCTTGACATACACACAAACACACACACAGAGAAAATCATCACTCCGTTAAGAAAGGGTTGGCAAGTGGCTTGACAAGATCCCCTGTGTATTTTCACTGAGAGCTCTAGGAACAAAGCATTTGGAAGATTAACGAGAAATGGCCAATGAAAAAAAATTTTTCTTTTTCTTTTGTTTTTATCGGAGTTTTGTTTAGATACAAATGATCTGGGAAGTAGTATCTGAAAACCTACATTAAAAAAAAAACTGGGAACAATTTTTCACCCTCTCTGGGAAAGGAAATCAAATCAAATCTACAAGCCTTTCTGCTACGATTCATCCTTATAGAATTTGTAACAGCCAGGAAATTAACACTAAACAATGAAGCTCATCATGAAAACATTGTGAGTGACAACATTAACATATTACAGAGAGAGCCTCACTGTCAGTCTACCAACAGTTAAGGTTCATCCCCCAAACGAAGGATGCTCAAGTAAGAAAAAAGCAGGCCAGGTTTCTAGCTGCTAATCAGTGTTGATACAAGAGCAGTGTGCAGCAGCAGAAGAAAAAGATGAGATTAAAGTGAATATTGCACTAATGAGCATGTTCTTCCTGATGAAAGATTCTAATGTAGACTGTAAATCTCTCTTTCATATGCTTATCACAAATGTCTTAATTTGGTAAACTGAATAGCAGAATTATATGGGTAGGTGCCAGTGAACATGTACTTAGCTCTGCAGCTAAAAAGGATTGAGGTGTTTTGACTCTAAATCCTGCAAGGTGCAGCTTCAAGGCACCTGAATTTCTCCCATCCCTGTACAAGCTCTGTAGTATTCTACATGATAACAAGGTCTCATTAGGCTAAGTCTGTATTAGGAAGTATTTCAACCCAACAGGAGCCAGTCCATAGTCTGGAAGAGTTTATGCTGGGAACCCAGTCACTGCAGAGTGTGGATTTTGTGGGCTTACATCACAGCGTCCCAGCCTGGTCTGAGGAGCACAGCATGTGTCCTCCTGGACCAAGTTCCTCATTTCATTTCTTGCAAAAGAGACCAGGTTGAGCACTGTGAGAGCATTCTGCAATGCAAAGCACCTGTTGTCAATAGGGATTCAGCTCAAGAACACACTCCTGATCAAAATGAAAATTTAACTGCACATAGTCTTTGTGAGCTGCCTCAATTCATGCCATTGAAGCAGATTGCTCCAGGAGCTGTGAACTGCCAGAACAAGCTGAAAACATCAGCTTATGCTTCATTTATCCCAAACTGGAGATGAAGCATTATATTTACAAAAAGGTTGATGTTCCTCATTCAATTCACAGCCATGAGCCTCCACAGAGCATGGGGGCTTCATTGCAATGAAGACTTGTAGAGAAGAACCTCAACTTTTTTATCCAGTCAGTGAGCTAAGCAGGATTAGGCAGAGCAGAAGCAGACAGGACTGATTAGAAATGTAAGTCCTTATATCAGCAGGTAAAGAAAGAAGCCATTGAACTTAGGTGCTCTCCAGTCTGCCTGAGCACTCTGCAAACTGAGCACCTCTGCCTAAAGGAAGAACCACAACTTCTCTTTTGCTGTGCTTCGAAGCTGACTGCTGCTGGCTTAATGTGGAACTCAGTAGGTGGGTGTTGTTGCCTGTGCCCAGGCAAACCTCCATCAGCTCTAGCATGCGGTCTGTGGACTGGGCTGTGGGTTTGCAGGTCCCAAGAGGGCTTGGAAATAAAGTGAGATCCAAAATATAAGCCTCTACATACTGATGTTCAGTACAGGGGAAAAAAAAAGAAAACCAACCAAACAAAATCAATTTAATGAGCTCCTAGTATTGGACATGCATATTCAGGAGCACAAAACTCCAGCTACACTGAAGAGCTTTTAGAAGCTGATGTAGGTGTTCACTGTTTTTTTAAGTTAAAGCACTCAGGTATGCCATAACTTAAATTATATTTCTGCTCAGGATGTAATTTTAGTATTTATACCCTTCTTATTTCTGCCTTAATCATGGTTTGCAAAGACTTTACAAAGGCTACTTGGCATTTTACGTGCATAAATCTTATCCACGGCCTGTTGAGCAAACCTGAGATGTTCTTGGTGAGTCTGAGAAGCAAAAATAGAGGGGGAAAGCCAGTTTTCAGATCTCTTGGACTCTCTTAGTGTCAGACAGCATCTATCCAATGTAGTTTTATCCAAATTAGAATGCACTGACATAAAACTGGGTGAAACTTCACATTCCAAACTGCAGGGAGCATATAGTAATGCAATAGCAGCTATGTTTCTATGGGTTATTTTAAATTTAAATTTAAACTAAGAACATTAAGCTCCTTTTCTACTCTATTTTTTAACTTGTATAACCAATATTATATAAAAGAACAATTTGAAACATCCTGTAATCATTTTGACCACAAAATTATTTTGTTTACAGATCATTCAGTAATAAAGACTGAACTTCGGCCATGGTAAAAATAGCTATTAATTGACTGCTATTTTGAGTCACATGGTAGCTTATGGATGAAATTATATGTTTGTGTGACTGAAAATAATGAATAATACACAAAGGAATTCATGCAATTATATGTCTAGTGTCCTGTACAAAGAACCAGTGAAGGCACAAGATCCTTGTGCTAGAAAAGCTACCTAAAATGCCATCTGCAGTTGCCAAATGCTGGGAAAAATATTATTGCAGCCAGAAATTCAAAAAACAAACCTATTTATCTGACCTAGCCTTGAATCATGAGTGCAAAAGTGAAATGAAACAGACATCACTTGTTGGAAGCACATGTATTTTTAAGCAAAATGTGGACACAAATGTCCAAATTTGGAGAATGAAATTAAGATGGGAACACTGCGTGGGGTTCCAGTTCCACCCTGACATACAATGAATCCAACTGTTGTATGTTGCATTGCCCTTCTTTCCCCATCTCAGCCCTGTCCAAGTTCTGGCTACTTATTCCAACCTATCCATCTTGAACCAGATAGCTGATCTGGCTGCAAACGTATTTTCTCCACACACATACAGAGGTTAGTCTGCAGCTGTTTGGTGATTGTTTTACACAATCTAAATCACCCTGTCACCAAACACTAATATCAGTATTATTTTCTAACACCTTCACTCCTTCCTAGATCTAACGATGGAGCCCCACATCTACTAATCTGACAATAAACTGGCAATTTGAAGCCACCATAAGATAGACAAACATCAGGTAACCAGTTGTCATGAGTTAGCACAGCTTGGGGTTTTAGTTATTGTTATAAATAAAAACGGGGAATTCGTGCTCAAATATGTAATATGTACCAAAGTTAAGATGTAACCAATACTGAAATTGAGCAGAGCTTGCCCTGGGAGAATTGTAACCTTTACCGGGAACTAATTAGCATCCTAAAGACTGAGCTACAGAAAATAACGACTCATCAAGAGAGAATTAAGCTGGGTCAAGATGTTTACATTTTTCATGGAGAACTTCTGGGAAGAGCAGATGGACTATCTACGAAAATCCCCTCCCAGCTCAGGTGCTAACGACCGGATCAGGAACCAAGATATGGAACATCATGAGCCATCAGATAACATCCTCGGGTGATGGGACATTACTCAAAGACAGGATGCGTTTTGTCCACCCCAGGTTCATGAATGGCATACTTCATGCATATGCTGATTGGCAAGAAGAATACCCTAGATCCGGACTTTATGAGAAAAATTGTATAAAAATGAGCCGTTGGAAGCAGTGGTCGTGAACAGAGGGAGGTCTGATGCGATAGAGGTCAGACCTGTGTTCACCCAGTGCCAATCCCGGGCTTGGCACTGTCTCCTTTTCGATCGTGGCTTTGTGTGTTCGAACTCTCGGACACGAAGTAAATTTTATACTTGTTTTATATCTAATTGGGCGTAGTTATTTATTACAGTTAAGAAAAGAAAAAAATTCCACTAGCCACAGAAGTGATGTTTTTGCAAGGCGCTGTTGTAACTTCCTCCAGACCTGATGGAACTAATCAATTGGCTAATTTGAATATTGACAATTCTGTTAAGTCACTTAAGAAGCTGGACACGCCTCTGTAAAAAACACATTTAAATACAAACAAGCCCGGGAATTGCTCTCTTGCTTCTGGCCCTTGGACAGGTAACTGGGGTGTCCGCTTGGCCCGGCGGGCCGGGCTGGGCCTGCCTGCTCGGCCTGAGGGAGCCAGGCCACGGCCCGCAGTTCCGTGTGGGCTGGCCCTCCCAGTGCAGCCTGGCAAGATCGTGGCCACTCAGCTAAACATCTCAGCTGTTCCCGCTCCGCTAGGGCAGCCCCACGGCTCTGTGCAGGACAGGATGGCCTCCCCTCTCCAGTGCGGCCTGCGAAATGAAACTTTACACCGAGACCAGCTCCGGCCACTGCCCGGCAGAGGTCATGTGACCAACAGAAACAGATAAGTGCAACCACAAAGCCTGGGTAAGATTAGCCCTTTCAGCGCTATAAGTTCCCCAGAACAGATGAAACCTGCAGACACCAATCCTCTCCTAGGTCAGAAGAAAGGGAAAGGCAAAGGCATGTGAAAAAGACCATGATAGAGACACCAAAGTCAGTGAAGAAGGGCGAGTTGAAGCCCAGAGAGAGGAGATAGAGGAGATGCTTCAAACCTAGAAGCTGAAATTCTTTTGCAAAGCTATGCTGGTGGACTATGATACATTGGAGAACCCCTTTGTAATTTCGTGAAAGCATGGGGAGGTGGCACGTTCAAACTGCAGCCACGAGCAAAAGCACCTGTGCTGAAATAAGCAAATATTGAAGTAGCTGTGGTCTAATGAGAAGCCTGAACAGAGAGAGATAGTGATGAAGTGAAGACCCTTGCTCCCAGGGAAGAAGACCTCTGTTCCTAGAGATGAAGATGATCCTAGAGATAGATGAAGGGAACCTTTGCTCATCCTTAAAATAGTACCTCATTAGCTAGGATTCAACCCTCAAAAACAGTTGTGGAGAAAGCTGTAAATTGAGGGAAGGGACTTTCACATGCCAACAGAAAACCACTCCAGGCAGCTGTTGCGCTGTGACATTGAAGCCATGAGAAAACAGTTTCTTGTGGAGAAATCGCTATAGCAAGGCAAGAGAGACTCCTCTCCCTAAGTGAACTGATGAAAGACTATTATAGAAGTGGTAAACTGACTGAAATAATCCCAAGATTGTGTCTTTATGTTGTAAGTGAGAGGACGGGGGAAGACGGGGGAAGAGAAGTGTTCTGAAGGTTTATTCTGACCCTTATTATTTCTTTTTGCTTTTAATTCTGTTAGTAATAAACTTCTTCATATTCTTTAAAGTTTAGAGCCTGCTTTGCATTTCTCCTAATTCTTAGCTCACAGAAGGTAAAAGATGCAAACAAAACCACTACACCAGTGACAGAGGAAACCTTTAAATCAGAGCAGTTGATGCTAGAGGCCTCAGGCTGTCTCTTCTACCACCATAATGATCATTTTGGCACTGAATGGAAGAAGGTTCAGGCTTCTCTCTCTAAATGAAGGGAATGGAGAGTTTTGTCACAAAAGCTCAAGAAAAAAAGACTACACAATTTTAAGCTATGTTTTGAAGACCTTGCTTACTGTAAAAAAGGATTGGACACAGGAGTGTTCCTACTCCACTCCCAAGATTCTTCACATAAATTTGAAGACATAAGTCCACCGGGGCTATTAGATAGAATGATCCAGGTTCTGACTGAGGTAGTCCTTAACCTAGTGTCTTCCGGAAGTTTGGAGGATATACAAGAGGTGGGATCAGTCTGCTATAAAAACTTTAGTGTTTCAGGTATACTTTTCCTTAAATATCCACTACTGGCCTAGAAGGTGGTATGGGACTCACACAGCCTATGACTAGACCCAGATGGTGACCCTTAAATTTTCATATTCTTGTCTCTACCAAATGCTGCTTAATGACCAGAGTTATGAAAATACAAAACCAAGTTGGTGACACAGGTTGAAAAGAGCTCTCCCTTGTCTCCGTTTCTCCTGTCTTACACAGTGAATATTAGGGATTGTTTCTTAGAACAGGAGTTTAGGAAGAAGCTACAGTAAGCTTTAGGGCTAAAAGAACACCTTGGAATGAGAACAGGGTATTTTATAAGAGAACCAGGTAAATTAAATGAAACAATAAAGAACTACTGAATCATAAGAAAAGCATGCTACAAAAAGTACAAGGTAGGATAGGATATGTAAATAAAGATCTTGTTCACCAGCATAAAAAGATTCCTCTGGGGAATCAAGAAAATATCATACAGGAAAAGAAAAATTGGGGGCGTTCTTTGCAAAAGCTTTCAGTAAAGTTCAGCAACAGGGGACTATTAAGGGACTGACTATAATTTTGACAGCATGGACATTAGAATTAAAAATTACTGGGACAATGAAAGAACAGCAAGAGTGACTTTTCTGTATAACAGGTGATAAATAGACACAGTTAAGGCAGTATTACCTAATATAGACAGGACCCATGGCAGCTGGCAAATAAAACCAAAACCAAAAACCTGGGGTCATAAAAGATGCAGACAACATGAAAGCAGTTGGGCTGTAAACTCATGAGCACAGAGGCAAAGTTGCAGGTTTAAACCTTCAGCAAGCAGTGCAGAAGCAGCTGTGTGCACACATGCAAGCTGTGCACTGGAAAGCCTGACGATACAGCAGGCTGCACCTTGAAAAACAGGCATGAGAAAATTGTCCTCAAGTCACCCAGGGAACGCTTCTTATGGTTTGGGGAAGGGCTAAGCTGCTTTTAGGGATTGAGATGTGTACTTCCATCTTTTTAAACTGGTCCCATCAGGACCAGTTGATGCAGGTGTGATTGGGCCACTGCTGAAAGGCCTTGCAGCATTGGCTGAGTGCAGCTGGTTCAGGGAACTCACTGTAAGCAAGGACAGGTTGTGGTGCCATGGAAAGATTTGTGTGCCCTTCCCAACCCCTGCGGACAATGAAAATTTGCAGCTGAGGCATGGCAGAGCTTCATTCTCACTCCTCACAAAAGCCAGACCATTCAGCTGCATTTGGAAGAATATGAAGTGATACAAGTGTTGTGACAGCCCACCAGTATGTCCTGAACTCACATTCATTGATTTTAATTAGTTTGTTCCTCTTTTGGAAAATACATACAAAATATGCAGTATTCATGCAAACTGGGTGGTGTCCCTGTCCTCCAGGAGCAACAATTCCTGTGTGATTTCCAGCACTTGCTGCAACTCTGCTCTTGTGTCACTGCCCACAGCTGCAGTCAGCTGAGGCCCATAAACCAATGAGCCACAAAATGGGGATCACCAAGTACCAGGGCCTGCAGTAGGAACCAGACCTGGATCACATACCTCCTATAAAAAAAGGAAGACAAAGGCAGGATGCAGAAGGGTTGTCAGAGAAGCATGTCCTGCCTGCTGGACCACCTTAAGAGACAAGAAAACACCACTATCACAACATGTGCTTGAGTCTGGATCAGCACTTAGATTAAACCTTTCCCAACCCATGTAACAAATTGAATAAACAGTGGGAGAAGAATTTGGACTTCAACTTCCCGGAAGTCAGATGAACTCTTCTAACTGCTGGTATTAAGAACAGACTATCCTACCTTACCAGCTTTCATCCAACAGGTAATCAGTTACAAAAGGAAACATCTCTGCTGGGAAAGACTGAGGGAGTTGCCCTGAGAGGGTGCCATAGCAGAACTGTCAGTGTATTTGTCTTCATGAGCTGGACATGTTTACTGAACCTCCTTCTCCATGACCAAAAAAAAAAAATGTCTCTGACCAGGTCTAACACCAGGTCTAACAATCTGTCCCACAGATGATCCCATGGGAAAGTAGTCAGAAGAACATTTGGGGATGCTCTCAGGCACAGTTTTAAGTTTTATTTTTCCAGACCTGAAGAGAGATTTGGAAGATGGTTTTCCTGATATCAACCATGGATCCCTTTTCCTACCTGAAAAATCCACTCTGCTAAAAGATCCACTTGCTTTTAATTTCAGTTAATCAAAATCAGCAGGCAGGAAAATTCAAAGCAAGTATTTTTGCTTTGAATCAAGTTTCTAAACAGCTTTCCTAAACTGCTTCTCCATCATTATCATCATCATGTGCCTGCTAATGGTCATGTTACCAGACCCTCATTTTTTATTTTTTCTCTTGGATCCAAACTCCCTTTTCCCTTATCCACTCTTCCACCCAGCCAGGACAGCTCTGTAGTAACCTTTCCCAGACCCCCAAAAACCCCTTTTGTAACTTGTTCTCAGTTTGCTTGCACCAGGGGGAGGGAACCTTGCGACCCAGGCTCCTCTCCTACTCTGCTTCTTCACCAGCACACGAAGGTGCTCCAGATCCCTCCTTCCCAAACCCACTCCTCTCCAGTTCCCCCCCTAACCACCTTCCCAGTTGTCACTTTGTCTGCCACACAGACTAAACTATTCAACCATACTTCTAAACTGAGTCTGGTAAATGTTCTAGCCCCAAGCAAAACAAAACAAAATCTTCCTCCTCACACGTGTTGGAGGGGTTTAAATAGCTCATTTGGCAAATTCAGCTGAGAGCTGGGATGGAAAAACAATGGGAGGAGCACGGCTGAAGTGGGGCAGCAACCTCCCGTGGAGGACGGTGAGAACTAACAGCTGGGGGAGGCAGAAAATAGGTGGAAAGTTCTCCAACCCTGCCAAGGAAATGCAAGGGAGAATTGCAGGTGTATCTTACAGGCTGAGTGAAATAAGTTAAATTCTATTAGTGGGTAGGTCAATTTAAATGAAGAGTGGAGTGCTAAAGAAAACAATGCAACAACAAGTGAATAGAGGGTAAGTGTTTTCATGGAGTAATGGTTTATATGGTACATTATTTTCTGGCAGGAAAAGAGGAGGGAATTTTTATTTCATATGTTTTTTGGTTTTGAGTAGCTAGATGCCTGATATGGGTAAATATGAGATAAAATGTGGGGGGTTTTTTGTTCTTTTTTATAACTTCGTCTAGTTATCTCTCCATGTTTTTAAAGGTCCTATAAAACTAGGTAAAGCACAAAAAGGAAAACACATGCACCCATATAAAAGTGGATGTTTACATTACTAACTGAATCTATTTCTCACACAGGAAAAAATACAATCAGATAATCAAATCCTTATCAAATAAGAATAAATTTTAATGTAATTTTATATCAGAATATTTGTTCTTCTTTTTCAATTGCATTGCAAATTCTGAGCACTGTGTTCTGCACTACAGTAAAATCAGCACTGAATTAACAGACAATAAATCAACCTACAAAACCCTCCAGCTTATTAGCAAATACAACACATGAAAATGTGATATATGTAATTGAAACTTATAGTGAGTTGCAGGACTGCAATTGGAGTTTCCATATATCAAAAGTTTTGTCATATAAGGGCAGGAGAACTGTGAGAGTCTCACATGATTAGTACCCACAGTCACCCACAGGCAAAATCAATGTAAGGCAAAGAAGAATGCTCATAACAGTAGTGAAAACACTGTTGCAGAGTCTCCCTGAGGTTCAAAGGCAAACTTTGAAAGTAGCTACAGAACTTATAGCCCAAAAAGTTTTACAGGTGGCCAGTTAGTCTGTACCATCTATGAGGAAGAAGACTGCAAAACAAGGCAATAAATGTCACCGTTGTTCCCTACTTGCAGACTGGCCTGCAAACCTAAAGCAGGCACCTGTGGGCAGCCAGAAGCATCAATTCCAACAAGATGTTTACTTTGCCACGTGGCTAGAGGAACTCTGCTGCTCAAGATGCACAAAGTTCTTCACTGCATGCCATGGTGCCTCTCTCAAAGGGAGATGAGCTTGCTGCCACTTGCCCCCTGCCACTCAAAAAAAAGCAGCCATTGCTCAGCCACAGCACAATTGCTCCCATAAACAAGCATTAATCATGCACATTATGCACAACATAATACATGTGAGCTTGTCAGCAGGCAAACAGCTCCATCTCTGAATGAGAGCCCTCTCCAAATTAGGAGAAAACCAAATTGCACAAGCGGACAGCTGTTTGCTGACCTACCTAAAACAATTTGGTGGTCTCAGCCCAGTTCCTCACAGGCAGGTGTCTGCTTCGCAGCAAACATCAGCACCATTTGCATTACTGACAAGCTGGCTAGCAGATGCAGCAGGCAAACCAGGGCTGGCCTTGCCGAGGCTTTTTTCCCCCTTGGCCCCAGGACTGATTCCCCCAGGCAGGGAGGACAAACAGCCCCCAGCCAGAGGCCAAAAGGAGACTATGAATTTCCAGTCATCTTAGTCTAGCCCACAAGGAGTTTGGTCCATTGAAAGCAACAGAAAGAGCAAGAACAGTGTGGATTAACAGAATAAAAATCATTGAAAACTGATGGATATTTAGAAAGAAATTCTAGGACATCGTGGCTCTGTTTAGTGGGAACCTTGCTTTTCTATGTCTAGAAATGCCTCCCTGAATTCAGCGATAATGGGCTTGATTCTCCACAGCCCATTTATTTCCAGTATCTTCAAGCAAAACATGAGTAAGAAATAAAGATCATGGGCTTTTAAAAGTTTGCTTTTCACTCACTGCTTGAGGATTTCTTTATAGTGTAGAGTAATAATGCACTCTATACTAATTCTGCTAACCTCATGCAGAAAGAACTTATGTCAGAAGCCAATTACTTATCACAGAGAGGTAGAGGGATAGAACCAAGATATCCTAAATGTCACCACATACTTTTAAGCCACCAGTGTGCAAACTCAGACATTTTTACCTACCAGAGTTTAACATGTCAGGCTTCAAAATCATCCAATTCTCCAATCAGTCTGAAAGGACTTGTATCAAGCATCTTCGTGATGAATTTTAGAAGTTTCCCCTTTCCTTCCAGTTTAGGACAGAGCACACAAAAGAAAGACTACAGATATTTCTGGAATAGATTCTCCACTCTTGGTCTTTTGCTGCCTGAAAAGAGCATCAGGACCACTGACACTTCAAAATCATAGATTGGCTTGGGTACCTTGTCCTGAGATTCAGTAAGTAAGGAGGCAGCTCTGCAGGCAGAAACATAAAACTCAAGTTACCTGTTTGAAAGCTGTCACATGGGGTTAACTGGTGTCACTACCACCTTCACTTGCTCTAGAAACTCTGAATTTGAATGTCAGGAGCTTTTGTGATGGATGCATCTGTAAATAATTAGCACTGCTTTGTTGAACACTAATTGTGCAGCTGTGCTGGAGAAAGGCTCAAAATAGATGTTATGAACTGCAAAGGACCAAATTGTCTCCTTACTCCCGCCTCACCCCAGAACACCAGAGCTGTTAAATCAGAGCATGGCATGGCCTCAAGGGCCAAATTCACCTCTGGGTGAATCTTTTATGAGTCATGTGTTTATGAATCAGCCTCACAGGGTGAGAAGCTGCTGTTTGTCAGGAACAATGATGATAACTGGTAGTCTCTTTATCCAGCCTTGGGTTTGCCATGTGGCTTACCAAGAAAAAAAACCAAGGGGAGGTATGGATTCATAAGTCACACAGAGTTCACTCAATCAGCAACAGCATTGTTTTGAGCTTCTCTTCTAAAAAAGAGCATGCTTGTGGATTCCACTGCAATGATCCTTTCTTTTTCAACACCGGGAATTTATGACACTATACACAAATAGGTCGTCTTTTCTCCATCAGTTCATATTTCTTTACGTGAGATACAACATATCCACCACCTGGGAGAGGACACTTGATACTCCCTTAGCACCCTTCCTGCACGCATTTCTAAGATTTTCCAACTTCCAACGCCTCCAACTGCCCTATCAATATCAGTTCTCAATCCCATTCTTGTGCACTTCTTCCTTCATCTGTCTTAGTATTGATCCTCAATTACTCTCCAATTTCCCAAAATATCAACCACATACATCTATGACACCGGTGCTTCCCGTGTAGTCCTCCTGAGAATAGCCACTGCACACACAGCTGCATGCATATAGCCACTATCTTTCTTCCTTCTCTAATCTCCACTCCCTCTAACATGCAATCACACTTTCAAGTTAGAAGGATCATTTTGGCTTCTGAACTAGAAAAACTAAGAGCAAGATCAACCTCCTACTTCAGCTTCCTGAAATTAGCGTCTTATTTCCTTCCTGACAAGTGTCCAAACATAAAGCATTCGAGGAATTTCAAAGCAGTTTTTAATGCTCTAAGTACCTTTCCAAGTTTCTTTTGGCTGAAATAACTATAAATTCATGAACATGTTAGCCATCTCATGGCTTCATATGTCAGTGAATAGTTTTTTGTAAAAGAAATCTGGTTATTATGTACTGTTCATTACTCTGGACTCCCATACTTCCTCCTGCACTTACCAGCAATTTCATCTCCTCAGCACCGGATTTCCCTCAAACTTTCAAACACATCTTCTCTTATTTCACCACATCACACAGAGTAGCAGTCCTTGGAGCATCTCATCTGCTGTATCCCCCTCTTTCTCCCCAAATCCGTAAGATTATTGATTTTTTTCTTCATTGTTTTCTACTTTTCTTCAGGAAATTATCACCATATGTTTGCTCTGTTGCAATTCTCTTTCCCCAGGTGGCATCTTCCTTTGGTCATTGTTACAACCAGTGTAGTTGGCTAGGTCTGACTCAGTATGGCCTTTCTCATGTTAATCTAAACTGAAAGTACAGCCTCAATGTCTGCATCTGTCTCCTTCCAGCCAATACAATATCCTAGCCTGGCGCTATGGCATTCTGTCTGAAATATTTAATCTTTGTCCTAAATGTTACACGACTGGAACTGAATTCTTGGACTTGAGTTCTTGACCACAGTATGACAATGCACAGATAAATGGCACTTGGGTTTTATATCTCATTCAGGTTCTAATGATTTCATAGCATGGTCCTTGCAGCTTTCTCCTGACTATACTAGATGCTCTCAATTTGTGGAAAACTGCAACTGAGATTACTCCTGAGATTATAATTTTGACTGTCATTCCCATATGTTAACTTGTTGCTGCTATTTCTTCTGCACATGAAATTTCATTTTTAGACTTCATTCTTCAACTTTCATTGATTTCAAGCATTGAGATAGTTTTACTTCTCTCAGCCTTGCTTGTTCTCACCTGTTTCCTTAGTGATGCTGAAGACAGTCTGAGTGCAATGGCTGGTTTCCCACACTTTGCCCCATTCCGCCTGTTGGTAGCACAATGGCCCAGTCAGTAATATTGCCCTATTCTAACCCCTGCTCAAAATTAATTTATTTCATGCAACTCACTTTCAACAGTTCAATTTGTTCATATTAGAGGTATTGAAAGAAGAGGAATGCTGGGAGAGAGGTGGAGAAGTCAATGCTGTTTAACCAAGACATGAGGAAGGAGAGGCACTTCAAATGAAGCCCTTGATGATTTCTGAGCTGAAGCCTGATGCATCCCCTTCTCTCAATTCATACATATTTTTAGACTGTGTTCCCATAAGAAGCGAGAGTATGCTACACTATACCCACAGGTAAATGCACAGCCAACAACCTGTCCGTGGTTTTGTTTATTACAAAAAGACGTGCCCACATGGGCACATAAAGAAAGAATGCTATGTCATTAAGACTACCATTATGACTCTATGATGGATACCCTGAAGTGGACAGCCTTCATACGGCCACAGCAGCTGACTGCTGTCACCCTACTGCAGTGGACGTTGTGGAGTCTGGAGCAGGCACACCCTGGAGCCCTGGCCTGCCTTTCCACCTCTGGGGTTTGAACCATGCCCACTTACAGTCATGTGGCTGTTCCTGGAAACAAATCAGAATAAAAGTTCCTCCTAAGGAGAGCTAATAATGTAGATCAGGCAGAGGCTCTCCATCAGCAGCAACAAGATGCTAATTAACATAAGGCAGAGCAGTTTGCTGGGGTCTAATTCTGTCCTGGGTTACAGTGTATTCTATTACGATCTTCATCAGCTGTTGAGACTAGGTGTAGCAATGCTCCCGGCCTCCTGCCTCTGGACTATCTCCTGTTAATGGGCCCATCAGGGCCTTGCCTCATGACTCACCATCCCAGTGTGAGATGCTCCGCCCAGGGGGAAGGAGCCAAGCATCCCCACCTGGATATAGTCTGGGGCTTGGAACAGCCTGAGCAGCCTTTTCCCACTGGATTCCCAGAGGACAAGAGCTACGCAACCACCACTGGACTTTCTGAGGAGGACCAGACCTTTTTCCTACAAGATCACTGCTTCAACAGAGCCACTCCAAAGAGGACTGCAGCTGCCACCTAATCGGACTGCTACCATCACCCTGCCCGGCGGGGTGTCAGGTTGTACATACCCTGACTCTGTCAGGTTAAACCACTGTTTCTGTGTTATTGCTCTGTTATATAGAGATATATATATATTAGTAAAAGAACTGTTATTCCTATTCCTCATATCTTTGCCTGAAAGCCCCCTCAATCTCAAATTTATAATAATTTGGAGGGAAGGGGGTTGCATTGTCCATTCCAAGGGAGACTCCTGCCTTCCTTGGTAAACATTCTGTCTTTCAAACCAAGACAAATTCAAAAGGCTGTCTTTCTTTTAGTAGTAAAGTCGGGAGCTGGAGTGGGTAGGGAGCTGCATGAGTGACAAATAACAAAGCAATTTTATACAAAATGAAAAATTCTTTGTAGAAAGAACTTGAGAGCAGCTAGCCTCTTCAGCAGGTCAAACAGTGTAGAATGCACTAAAGCATTTACCAGTTTAGAAAGCAAGTACCACTGGAAAAGCTGATTTGCTACATAATATGTTGTATCTTCTGCAGAACCCATCTGACGTAATTAACAATACCGTAGTCCAAGAGCTTTTTCTAAATTGGAATTAATATTCCCATTTTCTTTCATTTCACAGACCTGAAATGATCAGCAGCTCCACGTTATTTTTATTCCTATTCTTATCTTTGTTGTCATCTTCAGATGTCTCCTCATCTGCACAATACCAAAGTACAAATTAGGTTTATTTTTGAGACAGAAGTGCTCCTAAGCTGAAAGTGCAAAAATCTGTGCCACAACATTATATATTAAAAAAAAATCACTTATCCCATTAAGTGACTTAACATTTTGTACATCTGAAAGAAATAATAAATATTAATCCATGCTACTTTCTTCCCACATAAGAAAAGAGTAAGTAAATAATGTCTTCCCAACATGTAATCTAAATACATCCTCTTTCAGTTTAAAACCATGGGTCCTTGTCCAGACACTATCTGACCTTATAAAAAGTTGCTCTCCCTACTATTTATAAGCCCCCTTTAAGTACTGGAAGGTCACAACGAGGTCTCCTCTAAGCCATTTCTTCTCTAGTCTGAAAAACCCCAGCCGTCTCAGCCCATCTTTGTAGGCGAGATGCTCCAGCTCTCTGACCATCTTCACAGTCCTCCTCTTGAATTTTATCTGAGAGAGTTCACATCTTTCTTGTGTTGAGGGTCCCAGATCTGGATCCAGAACTCCAGAAAGGGTCTCACGAGGGCAGAGTAGATGGGCAGAATCACCTCCCTCAACCTGCTGGCCACCCCTCTATTGGTGCAGCCCAGGATGAGGCTGGGCTTCTCACAACTCCTCCAGGCTGAGAGCACTCTATCAGATAAATTCAGCAGCTGTGGTTTGGGTGGAAGGGCAAAAAGCATCCAAAATGAAAATGCTTGACTAAATATCCATCACTAGATTTCCTTCTTTGGTGATATTTTCCAAATGCATTTACAAATTTCTTTTATACACACCCTTTTCTCAAGACTTAGGAAGAATGACCAATCCTAAATTTTCACATCATTGGAATGAAGTCCAAGCCACTATAACTTGCAATCCTGGATGCCTCCCTTCTCAGTTGTTCCGTTTGAGTGTCTTGCAAAGTAATCTCCCCAGAATCACTATTTGAACATTCTGAAACAAATCTGCAAGAGATAAATCTGAACATCCTCAATGGCACATGTATGAGGCTCCAAAGGGAATATTTTAAACTTGAAGAAATTGCAACATACAGTCAGAATTTGTCCAGCTGCAGCATATTTTATTGATGTGATGCCCAGCTTGCAGGACAGAAAGCAAAGATGTTAGCAAGAGAAATAAACAAGTCTGGAGCATGTATTTCAGTCAGAAAAATTTCCAAAGCATAGGCATGCAATTTTCACCCATTTAGATTTTGGAAGAATCCCATTAAATCCCAGTGCCCACAGTATATCAAGTGGGCTTTACACATTCCTTCAAATTTGACTTCTTAGTATTTTTCCTTGTGAATTTTGTTTAAAGACATCCTCATGGTCCTGAGTAGTTAGACCAGCTTCACGCATTTTTGTTCTGTAGTCAAATAAATGTCAGTCAGCTTTACCAGCTGCAACCATATAATTTCTGGATTGTGTTGGCTGGACCTGTAACAATAAGTTAGGGTTCAGAACTGCATTTACAGAGTGACTTTGGCTGGCAGATTTCTGCTGTAGCCATGCCCACAGCAATCACGGCCCAGTTGCTCCTTTCCTTGAGACTTTTATCTAAGTACACACACACCAAGGAGCTTTTTTCCATAGAGCTGTCATTCAAGAAGTTGCTTCACCAGCACTCTTGGTTCCAAGTCATGACATCTACACAAAGCAGGTATACAGTGCCATGTGGAAACATCACAGATGTATGCACCAATGGTTGTTTACAGATATTTGTGCTTAAAACGTCCCACTTAGCCTAGATTATTGTGGAAACTGTGCTTGCAAATAAAACTTGTCCCTACTTCCCTGGAACACTGGTCCCTTGATGGGAGTGACTGCTGCATTTTAAAACTCTTTTTATATCAATAATGTTCAATAATGCAATTATTTGTGCATGATTTTGTGTTCCTCCCACTCAGTACCGTATTATCGCAGTTCAAGACTAATCTTACCAGCATAAAGGCCAAGACAAAGCAGGTACTGAGTAACTTAAGTTTTCTCAATGTCTTTTTGTCACCAGGTCCCCTGGTCCATTCAGCAGTGAGCCCAAATTTCCCCCAGTCTTCTTTTTACTGCAGCATACCTGCAAAAGCCCTTTTTGTTCCTGTCCCTTGCTAGATCCACGGGGACTTGGTTTTCCAAACCTCATCCATTCATGTTTAGACCATGTCTGTATATTCCTTTCAAATCACCTGTCCTTTCTTTCAACTCTTCCTTACATTTAGCTTGTAAGCTCCAGCAGCTCCTCGTTCATCCATGTAAGCTTCCTTTATTGCAAAAGATAAGGTCCAGCAGAGCATCTCCCTTCACTGCCTCCTTGATCATCTGTTTCTGGAATACAAGTGCTGTATTGTTGTGTCCTGCTGTGCCATCCCTCCTGCAGATCTCAGGGCAATTTTCTTTCTCAGAAATACAGCATTGCTCAAGCAAGAGTTATAGTCTTAATTGCAGATTACTGGATGTGCATCTTTGAGTGTCTACACGAGGAGCCAGACTACACTATCATAAATAGATATTTGGGATCACCAGGAACTCTGATGCTAGCCATGTACACAACTAAACATGTAGAATGTAATTTTCTTGTAATTGAAATTTCTCAACCATTTATATGCTAGAATTTCTCAGGCATTTTAACGTTCCACATGCATTTATACTCACGTGTACTATAGAGTTGCTGGTAAACTTCACAGTACTGCAGTGAGATCCTGGAGGAAAGGATGGCTGGGTTTGCTTGTGTTTTGAACAGATGGCAGACCACATAATAGAGCCATTGACTGCCACTGGATAGTATAAATGGACTTCCCCAAAAGATTCCAACACTGTTTTTGTCCCATTCTAAATTAAAAGAAGACTATTCTACTGTGTGCCAAGATGCATTTGTAGATCAGGTCCAGACAGTATTGGTTCACATCTGCATACTGAATAGCAGGAAAAACAGGCTGTAGAATCAGTAATCTCCTATAAAAAGGATCCTTAACTTACTTCCTTAACTGATATATTAATTTCTTCTTTCCCTATTCATTCTTTGAGCCTCTCTGAAGAACACACTGTAGAAATACACATTAGAAATACTGATATTTTCCATATGTAAATAATCCCATGATGACAGGCAAATAGCAACTCTTTACTGGCACCAGCACACAATGATGCTTGCACGAAAGACTGGACTTAGTGTTGAGTCCTTCAGTTGCCGGACATGGTCTCAGATCAATATGTGATATCTGTGAAACACATGCTACCTTATTAGAGATGCAGTTAATTCCTATTCATTCATGGGCATCATATGTCTGGGAATGAAAAAAGAAAATATCTAATGTCATTACATAACAGGACATAATCTTTGACATAATAAACAACAAAAACAGAAAAATAAAAGCAAGAAAAATCCCTCTGAATGCCTTAAACATGGTCCAGTATATGAGGACCAGTAACTCACTGGGAACTGCAAACTGTGGACACAGGAGCAGGGGTCTGCTCTGCACAGATCTCAAAGCCTTCCTTCCTCATGGCACTCTAAATTATACATGTGTTTGCATAAATCCATCAGAACTGGAGATCAGATAAACAAAAAAAAAGTATTTCCCAATTGACCTATCCTGGTCAACATTTTGTTTTTTAAATGCCCTATTCTTTCCAAACAGAATTATAGGACACTACCTGTGGCTGTAATTAGTAAGGAATTATTTCCAGACACACAGAAACTAATTCAATTTATTCCTCATATTTAAAATAACTTCTAACATTTATAAAATTTCTCCCAAATGATGTTTGAAAGTAGAAGTAGAATAGCACTAAATCTGCTTGATGAGAATAGATATTAAGAAGCATTTTTTTAAATGCCTACATAAATATGCATGGTTTTTGTTGACTTTTCTAGGGCTTGATTCTGAGAAACAGCACCTTTAATCCTTCATGAGCAAAATATAAAAATATCTTACTGATATCAACCATGGGGACGAATCCTCTGTAACAACCTGTGGCTTGTCTGTGGACCTTAATTAGTCAGAGAGATCATGATATAGAGCCTCTTCAAAGAGGGTGAGAGTGGTAGTTCTCTATGGAGGAACAGAGCAACCTTTTGTACCTGGTAATTTAAGGAGCAGCAACAGGATAATCCGCCGCCAGCGCGGGGCAGAGCATGTGGTGTGGTTCTCAGCAGAACAGCAGGCCCCTAATGAGGTCTAGGAGTGGATAGCAGCTGGTAAACTCGGTACTCAAGTAGGAGGCTCAGAGAGCCTTTATTTGATAACAAAAGGCTGCAAATTGCTCAAAGGCCTGAGCAGGCAATGAGAACATGTTCATATGGTCAGCCAATATACAAATTTCCAAAACAAATATTACAATATATATGTTTTCATTGCAGCAGGACGTGGCAGAGTTTCTGAGAGCTGGGCATTTCAGAAATAAGTCATACATCGACCTCCTGCAAAATTGAGTCCCCCAGAAATTAAACCAGCTTTTCTTGCTGTATTGCAGCAACTGGGCTACATATACACATCTATGTGTTTGCATTTTCAGCTTAAAATAATCTCAGGTGAGCTGGGAATAGAGTTAATAAATCAAAAAATATTTTAGTGCAAATACTATTTTACTGCATATATTCTGCTGCCCCTTGAGCCTAAGAATTCTTGAAGTGTAACAGATGGATAAACTATATATCAGTTATAGGATTTTGACAAATGATATCATAAACCACAAGTTCGAAGATTAACTGTTTAAACAAGGTCAGAAGCTGAAATTTACTCATATTTTTTATGCATCTGGCCTTATCCATTGCTTCCTATATAATATTAGTATAATTCCACAGGTAAACAATTTTGTGGAATTACATGTTATAAGCATGTTTCCGTAGTAGTACATGGCTGAAAAAGACAAGTTGTTATTGCTCCCACAAAACCCCATGGGACTCAGCCCCCACTGGAAGATCACAATTACTTTCTGTTATTTCAGCAAATACTTAAGTAACCTGTTCTTTATTTCCTGAAAACTGTGAACAGGAGCTAGAATCAAATTTAAAAAAAAAAAAAAAATCAACCTGTATGTGTTTCTTATCATTACAATAGAAGAATAACACAATTATAGGCAAGTAACTTAAAATAATTTCCAATGAAGCTCCAGTTAATACAGACAAATGCATTTGAGGAAATCTAGTTGAGGCTTTGTGTTATAATCAAAAAGGTACAAAACAATTTCTTCAATACTTTTTTAAATTAATAAGGATCAATAACATTAATCTGGGATGAAAATATATGGCATGTTTTTACTTAAAATTTGAGCAGCTTTTTTCTTGGGCTGTGAGACAGAAAATAACATCAAACATGGATTCAGATACTCTCTTGCACAATTCCTAGCAATTAAAATCTAAAAAGCAGCATATTTCATCAGGTTTGGAGAAGGAGATTCAACAATTGTCAAGTGGTACATCAAATATAATATCGGAACCTCAGGAAATCAATTTCTCCATTAAATTCTCCATAGTGATTATACCATCTTTGCCCAGCCATGGGAGTTAGGTTTAGCACTTTTTTTTATTTACCTGGGGACAATAGTAAATAGAATATTTTTCTAAACCTTCTTCCCACAAATGATGAAACTGTGGAGTGCAGCACTGTGCATAAATGAGGTATTGACTTCTCAGTAACAGGAGTTCCTAGCGCTGCTGCAGAAATGAGGACAATTTAAAAGCTGCCGCACAAAAGAAGTGAATAACCTGCACTCAAGCTGAGCTGGCAGCTCCAGCCCCGGACACTCGGGTCACTGGAGAGTGGCAGCACCACGGCAAGGTGCAGAGCCTCTCTGCCCTCGCCAGTGTTGCTGTGCTGCCCCGTGCCCTTGGCTTGCAGCAGGCTCCGGGGCCGGGGAGGGGCATCCCCAGAAGCTCCCCCAAGAGACAAGGCAGGCTGCTCTCTGGCCTGCTCCTTTTCAGTCAGGAGATGCCTGCTCTCCACAGGTTTTGGCAGGTGCTATTTAGGCTGAACACAGTAAAGGAATAAGCGTACACCACACAGAAATATTTTACATCTATGTGGCAAATGTGGTTGTTGGGTTGGTTGCTCTTAAGTAGAATCTGCTGGGCAGAAATGCAACATAATAGAGTATTTTACAATCACACTGGTACAAGAAAAGGGACGCCAAGGCAAAACATAATTTAATTAACTCTATTGCAGGAAATTATGATTATCAGAACTCATTGAAGTTAGACCAGTGTGTAATCATCTACAGCTTTCAGAAAATACATGCTACTTTAACTTTGATGAACTTGACTCAATAGCACACCTTCTGAATAGGTTCTCATTTGTGAGTATTCATTATGTATTCAAAGAGCTTTGGTCCAAAATAAATTCTCAGAGCTGTAGAAACAGACCCCTGCTAGAGTTGTAATAATGTTGTTACAAAAGCAAGATATTTGTCATTTTTTCCTCCTTGTAGCTCCATTTTAAAGCAGAGACTGGAAAGATTCTATACTGTCTTTAAAAACAACAGTGCCAAGCAATGGGTAAATTTGAAAAACAAATATCCAAGAATCTACAGATATAAAAAAAATTACCATTTGGGCCGCGTATTTTTTACTTGGTGAATTTCAAAGCCTAAGACTAGGCCTCTAAAAAGGCAAAGAAAATATTAAGTTGCCAGGTTACATTAACACCCGGTCCCAAATATTGGTAGCCCAATTTGAAAAAAAAAGCTGGCCCATGAAGCCCCTTCAGTAGACAGGATATATGTAAATATCTATGTATGATCCTGCAGCATGAAATAAATACAGATTTTGCTGCAGATTACATAGGGGTGAAATTTAAGTCTTTAAAAAGTGCATTATATAGATTAAATGTTAGGGTAAAGTAATTTTGTTTTGGTAAAACCCTTATAAACAATTATTGATTTGGTTCTTTGACATACAAAATGCCGAGAAATGTATAGTAATATAGATGATCTTTTTCTTACAGAAGATAGATACAAAAAACAGAAGTTAGTTTTAGTTTAATTTTTGAGACAATGTAGGCAAAATTTGGCCCAAAAAACAGCATGGGAAAGATAAGAAACAAAATCAACTGCTTTTTAAATTAATACATATTTCTGAATATTCTGTTAGTATGAATATAAAGTTTTGCAATTTACATCACAATTACAGGATGTAAGAAAACACGTGTCACACCTGTTATTAAAATAGAGTGTTTAAAATGGTGTGATAGATTATTTTATGGTTTCATGAAAAACTGTCATGCAATTGTTCTATAGGCAAGATTAACTCCACATATGAACTGTGAGTTGTAGTTTTATGATGTTCCATGTGAAAGTAATTTCAACCACCTCACAAAACCTCAAAACCTACCAAAAGGCTACAAAAAATCTTGAAATTACTCTAGTGGAAAAAAAAAAAGAGAGAAGTCCAAGATTATTTTGGTCTTTTAATAACACATTTACCCATTGTTTCTTGTCAATAGTCTATAGTTCTGATGGACAGCTCGCAGCACTGGATGGGGATAGGAAAATAATGCAAAGAGAATGGCTCCCTGGAGGAAAGTTTGAGATGGGGCCAATTGCCAAAAAGAGAGTCCAGGCCTGAATAAAAGTGTAAAAACCCAGTCTTATTGACATTAATGGCATACTCCCAATTATTTTAATACGGCGAGATTTCAACCCTGGGGAGAGGGAGCAATCACCATCAATGCAAGGAAAGAGAATTTACTGCTTGTTTCATCCCTCACCCTTTTTAAGAAGAGAAAATAATATCTGTTCCTTATGGGGTCTCCTGAGCACTGCTGCCTTTTGCTACACTTGAAAAGTAGGAAGAATATTGTGCACTTTCTTGCTTTATTTTTCTTTCCTAAAAACCTTTCACCACAGAGGCTACTAAGACCGCAAGGACTGCAGCAGACAACTGATGATCTCATGTGCTTCTTTCGCCTTTTCAATCGATGAACCGGTTTCAGATCATCTGATGTCAACAGAAAGCAGCTTTTTTTGTTTGGTTGGTTGGCTTTGCTGGAGGCTAGACCCGAGGACCTGGCTGTGTAACAGCCTCTTGCGCTCAGAAGGAGGCTCTCAGGCCTGTTGTGGCACCGGCATCTGCTTTGTGCGCGGGGATGTGCAGAGAAGCTTAAGTAAGTGTGGGAAAACAGCAACTGCAGATCAGGATTTGCCATAAGGCAAGACCTAACACATAGCTCTTTCTGGTTCATCACAAACAGATGGAAAAACACATAATAGACTCCAGCTAAAAGTCTTCTGTTCTATTATCTTTCTTATGAATATACCACTGAGAAATTAGCAAAGTTGTTCAAGAACACAAGAACACTCACAGAGAAAGTAGCTAGGTAATTGCAGAGCCTTTTTTGTGTTAACAGTTTTCATACAGATATGGACAGATGATAATTACAGGAATATGTGTCCAGTGTAGTTCACAACGAACACAGTAATTTTTACAGCCCACAATTTTTAAGCAATGCGGTGATCTTTAGAGCACAAAGGAAAATTAGGCTCGTCACACTCACAAACCCAAGGCCTCATATGCAGAACAGGGGGAGGTCCTTCTGCAGCAAAGAGCCCCCTTCTTCCATTTTTTCCACATGTGACCTTAAAGGATGGCAGGAAGAAAAACAGCAGAAAGAGACTCTGAAGTCTGTACTTGTGGCTGCTCAGTGCAGCTCAGGTAAAGCCCCTCCAGATACAGGGAATGGCATATAAGCCTCTTCATACCAGCTGAAATTTTTCCTTGTGCCAATTTCAGCACAGTTTCATTTGCTGAGTTTGATACAGAAACTCTTGGAGTTAAAATCTCCCAAAGGCATTGCATGCTGACAGCCTTTTCTGGTGGGAGGGGGAAGTTTGGGTGAGAAAGCGCAGAGTTTTCCCTACTGAAAGTCAGGCAGGGTAGATAAGTTTGCTGGCTTCTTCCCTGTGTAATACCCTAGCACTTCAAGAACCTGAGAGGTGTCAGCTGAGAAATAGGTTCAGAGAAACTGGAATATAACCAGTGCTCCCCCAAAAACACTGATTACATAGAGGAGGCAAGTGCCCTCTATCTTCGATGGTACAGAGCTAAAATTTGCAGGGAGACTCAAAATTAATTAAAATTATAGAGGGATTTTAAGTTGCAGAATACAATTAGACACCTTGGCATGGTTTTATGTGCTCTAACCTGAGGCCTCTACACTCTAAACATCCACATTCCAATCAATCATCCAAACATAATAACCCACCCATCAATTACAAGTGAATCCTGTTACAACCACATCAGGGACAGGTACCTATATGTGATAAATATACGTCTCATCTGGCAGGTGACTTCCACATATTGCCACAAAATATGGATGGCCTCTGGCAAAACTTTTCACCCATTCCCTGCGAAAGTTAACCAGTCTGTTAGTTGTGCATAAAAGTATCTTCCCTTTTCTTGCTTGTGGAGAGACCTGGCATACCCTGTGTCTCTGCTGGTGGCAAGCAGGAGCCTTCCATGGCACTGTCTGACAAGAACCTTTTCTTCAGCTGTTTAAAATTGAGTATCCCAAGCCACCAAGGACTGCCTCAGACTGTCTTGTATGACACTTTGCACATACTTACACTATGTTGGAAATCAGTGTATTAATTCACTTTCTCCTAGACATACCCTGCCTTCAGTCTGCAATAGGGTACTCAGGATAGCATCCTACACACTGCTTTGTAGTTTTTCCCCCCAGGTATGCTCCACGTGGCCCTAGATGGGGGTGGAAGGCACATTCACTCCTAAGAAAATTTTATGTTGCATTCTGTATCCCTAATATATATCTAAACCAGCAATCAAATTAAAGGATTTGCCCTCGTTTTGTCTTTCCTTGTTTATTTGGAGAAATCAAACATGCATCAGTGCTTCCATACGGACAGATGAAGAGCCTCCATGTCCCTCCTCTTGCATCCACCTGCAGCCAGATTAACTATTTTGTTCCCAGTGGAGTTACTATCACTGCATACGAGTGGAAGAGAGAATTTGGCCCACTCTCTCAGTACTAGTGAAAATAATTCTCATTCACAGACAAGCCAGCCTCCAGTGCCAGTCAGAGAGGAGCAGAGATGTCTGTCTGTCTGACCTGGTGTCTAGCAAGAGATTGCAGACAAAACAAAAGTTAAAGATTGATGCCAAACACCAACTGTTCACTTATTCCCATATGTGCTTATTGTACTGCACTGGAAGCAATTAAAGCAAACCTGCCCTGGGAATGCTGCAGTTGTGGTGTAACTCCACACCAAGTGGTGGAAGTAACAGCAATGGCTGAGCCATCTACTGCTGAGCTACAGAAAGGGCTGTCTTTGGCACGCTTTTGCCTGCAGAAAGGTCCAGCAAGCAGATGGAGAGATGGGCTGAGGCTCTGACGCGCTGTTAGCCAGCACCATGGCAGCAGCCTCGTTCAGTGTGGTGTCCAGCTGCTGGCAAGAGCTTCAGAAGTCCCTCCATGACTCAGCCAAGGCTGAACAAGTTGCCACCACAGGATTTAACCTCCTATGATTCAAGAAAGTTTAAAAAGGAGCATAGTAAGATAACGCTGAGTATTTAATAGCAGGCAATGCCCAAAGAAAAATGCCAGGTGAAAGAAGCGAAAATAGCAACTTCAAGAGTCTGACTCCACAGGCAAATGAGAAAAACTCAGAAAAAATTAGTTAAAAAGAGCCTTCATACCAACATCCAAGAACAGACCATCCATGAGGCTAACAGAAGGACAGAGTTGTGCTTTCAGCTATCCACTGCCCTGGAGCACAGGCACAGCTGGCAATGCACACAGCTGGCAGTATGGGCACAGCCGGCCTCCCAGCCCAGCCACACGCAGCACAGCTGGCTGGCAACAACTGCACCCAGCCAAGTGGGAGTCTCACACTGTGCACTCCATGAGCTCTGCCCATTGTCCTCCCACCAAGATAACCATTTGTGTGAGCATCAAAGCTGATGAGTCCCCCACAGGTCAGTGTCCTGTGATTGGCATCTTCCAAAGACCCCAAGAAAGGAAAAAAGGTCGTTCAGGGAAGCAGGTGGTAGGCTTTTTTGCCATGCTTGATTCTTCAGAGGAAACAAAAATCTAAGTCATGAGTCTCTTATGAGTATCTGCACCATTTTACTACTTTCATATATGTCAATAATTCCAGATTCTGGCTGCTACTGACATTACATCTGAATCCAGTGCCTTGGTACATTTCATTAGTGCTTAAAAGAATATCCACAGACATATTCTTATAATTCTTATTAATTTTTCTTGTAACTATACATCCTATGCAGTTTATCTGGTCTTGATCTTTAGGTATTAATTCTATATTAGTGTAAAACAAATTAGCCTTTAGTTATCAACATATCAAATTATTGTTGTGGGTTTTTGAATAGTTAAAAGAAATATTACAAGGCCATCCACAAGAAAAAGCTGTAGTCTTGTGACATGATTTCTGGTCATGCAAGAGACTTATGGTATGTTCCGATTTCTGATATTTACTCTTAATGTTGTTTAAGATAATTACATGCACTTACAAAGAGGAGACATCAAGAGAAACATCTTGAAATAATACAAATTACAACTCTAAGAATTCAGATCAAGAAAAAAGATTGCTGGCTGATCCTACAACTGCTGAATTTCCTTAAACCCTTATACCCCAGGAGACTGATAGAGCCTAATGAAAATAAATTATATGTTGCGCTGATTAAGGTGCAGTTATTAACTGAAATTCCATTTATTAGAAAATAATCTAGCTTCTATTAAGCAGCTATACTTGTTTCAGCAGGTAATAAATGAATTGGATTCTAAGATACAATCTTCTTTCTAAGGTATTCCACATCCAATATGCTAATTTCTAAATACAGATTAATGTTTGTATTTGCCTGCATGCTCTTTTTGCCTTAAAAGAAGGTCACCAAGGGATCTAAAGAATCACCCTTTCTATTTGTCCTCTTACTTCTGCCTCAGTGGCAAATAAAAGAAGAAAGACCCCGAACTTGGCTGGCAAGTTTTCTAACGTGCAAGGTGGAACAGAGACACCTTGGTACAGAGGTATGCATGGGAAAATTCTGCTTTATAGAGGCTCAAGATACTCTTGTTTGACTTTCATTTTCATTTTCCTTCTAAATGTTCTATTGAAATCCATTTGTGAGCACAAGACAAGCTTTTCATAAGTATAAAAAAGAAGGTATTAATGAAACGATGAATAATGCTCAACTCACCATCCTTCCCATGAAGTCAAGCACCAGCTTCTTTGAGCAATTTGCAGATGAGCAGAAAACCACCAGTGATAGCAAACTACACAAACTCAGAGCTGCACACAGGCCTGTGTAGAGCTACATTTCACAATAAAATGTGCTTCAAATCTCCTCTTACGCAGCAAGAATTTAAATTTGCAGTATCCAGTCACTGGATTTCCAAGCAACAAGAATTCTGTGCAACACCTCTTGCAAATTTTATTCATATGACTGGACAGAGGGTAATGTTTAATATGAGCATCAGACATTTCTACTTTTGGTAACATCTTGTGACCACTGAAACTACACTAGGAACTAGTTAAACCTTTTTTAAAACAAGTGGACCAGACATATCACCTGTGAATTTAAAGAATGTGTTCTTATCCAAGCATCTGACATTTCATTTTTTTCATTTTGTTTTGTTAGAAAATATCACCTACTCTGGAATGTCCCTTGCATAAGGAGCCTCTTATGGAGGTTATAACTTAAAGAGGTTATCATTCATAACCTCCTTCTAACAACACTCTACAATTCTACAATGGTCATTAAAAATAATTCTTCTTCTTGGTTTCATTGTGCTTTTCAGCCCCTCTTAGGTTAATAAACTCACATTTTGAGGAAGCAGTTTTTCACATTTTGTCACAATTCATCTGCTAGCATAATACTCCAGGAAAAAGGTAAAATGCAATCTTTTATATTGGTTTTTGGTGTTGCCACATTTAGATGTACCATCCTGGACCTACATCCATCTTGACAACTGGTCTTATGAAGAGGACCATTTGTTTGGAATCATGCTCTTAAACTTGCAGGTCCCTGGTACAGCCATGAAACACATTCATCTTTGCCTATCAATAGCATTTCCCCTTACTGTAAGAAGAGCAACCCAAAGATATGTTTTGACATATGCAGCTGCACAGCATTCAGGGTAAAATTAGTCGGTCCTCCTTAAGTTTTCTCTAGGTTAGTCACTAAACTCTGCAATATTCAAACAACAGTCAGTATTTGTGAGTCCATTACATAATTTTTCCTGCTTTTAGAAGAACTAGTAGTAAATGTAAGTCTGTTGCACTAGAAATTAATGTTAATATTCTTTCTTGTGAAGCAACCGACTTTTGCAGAATTGCAGAATTATAGAATAAGCTGAGTTGGAAGGGACATACAAGGATCACTGAGTTCAACTCCTGGCCCTTCACAGGACACTCTAAGAATCACACCCTGAGCCCAAGAGCATTATCCAAGTACTTCTTGAACTCTGTCAGGCTGGTGCTGTGACCACTTCCCTGGGGAGCCTGTTCCAGTGCTCAGCCACCCTCTGGGGAGAAGAACCTTTTCCTGATATCCAACCTAAACCTCCCCTTACTCAGCTTCAGGCCATTTCTTCGGGTCCTGTCACTGTCACCACAGGGAAAAGATCACTGCCTGCCCCTCCTCTTCCCCCCTCAAGGAAGTTGTAACTGTAATGAGGTCTCCCCTCAGTCTCCTCCTCTCCAGGCTGAACTGACCAAGTGACCTCAGACATTCCTCATACAGCTTCCCCTCAAGGCCCTTCATCCTCATGGCCCTCCTTTGGATCTTCTCTGATATCTTTATATCTTTCTTACATTGCAGTGACCAAAGCTGCGCACAATATTCGAGGTGAGGCTGCACCAGTGCAGATCACATACAGGTCATAACAATTGAGTCTGATGTAATACAAAGATGATCAGGTGCCTATTCTAAGATATGACTTGGTACAGTTCCTCGATATATCATAGAAATAAGTGAATAATAAATAAACTATTCATTGAGTACAAACAGATGCAGATCTGAATGTCAACATGGACTTCTATCTCCTGGATTTCCTTTTCAGCGACATGATAGAGAAATTAGTTTAACACAGACATATAATTATTTTCATGGTAGTTCACCTGAGAGGTGGATGAAATTCTTGGTTAGTTCTTTTCACTATTAGTTCATTTATTGTATTTTTATTTTCCTGAAGTGCCTAGAATAGCTGGGGGATGGGGCCAAGGGGAGGGGGGGCAGCAGAGAAAGAGCAAAAAAAATACGTTTGCCAAAAGAATTACTCAGATATGTATGAATTCGTAGTACCAAACGAACCTGATGAATATCTAACTTCTGCCTTCACCAAAAGTTTTTATATACAAATACAGCTTCACTGTCAAGACCAATATGTTTCAAATTGAGAAAACAGTAGGTCATTCGACTTTTTTTTATTAAAAATCAATGTCATAAACCAAACTCCAATGTCATAAGCAAGTTTTTTAATACTTCCTACAATGTTATGTTGACCTTCTTATCAATACAGAATAGCTGAACATGAGTCCCTGCAAACCTGGCCAACAGTATAGAAATCATTGATGAAGGAATTTCTATGAAACGGTGAAAGGCAAAATGCTTCTTTTCTCTTTCAATAGCTTGTTTTGTCTCTCCAGCACTCCAGGACTCCTCTTAGTGGTTTTACTATAATCATGTTATTTTTCAATATTTGTACCTCTTAAGCAAAACTAATTTGTTGAGTGCTCTTCTGTCTTCCTTCGGGATATGATTCTGAGAGCATAACATCATTTTGAGTTAAGAATGTGTTACACCTCACAAATCACCTTGCAGAGCATACGTAATTATGGGTGGCATCTTCATGTGCTAAAGCAAGCTGTGTAATAAAATACCCTGAATACAATCAGCAATTTTTAATATATCTAATTGTGGGCCTTTGCTAAAACCTTTGTCTTAAAAAAAATACTCAAGTTTCTCGAAACCCTATTTTGGATTTATTTTAACCTTGCTACACATCAAAGTACAAGGATGAAGCTTTGTTCCTGCTGTCAAGACAACCACTGCCTCTTCAGCAGGAGGGGAAAAAAATCAAAGACTTGTAGAATGCCAGTTGAGTTTGAACCTGAAGGCCACAGTCTCTGAGCACACCTGGTACTCCCCACAAGAGCGGGATACTCAAGAAAATTGAGGCTTCAAATGAGTTTCCGTATAACAACCTATAATTTCTTTTCAGGGAGCGGGGAAAAAACGTTAAAGGAAAATTCGACATGACAGTCCCTTTGCTGCAGCACAAGGAGGGGTTCAAGATGATCTTCAGAATGCTGCAAGACAAAAGCCTCATTATACATAATAACTGCTTACCAGTACCCCAGATTGATAACAAGCGTCCTCTTCCAATTTTGTTCTATCATTATATGAAGAGGTGATTAAATTATTTGACAAATCTTTTCCTGTGCAATATTGAGTTATTTACCTCAGGTAGAAAAGAGCAAGGTTAGGTAAAAAAGGGGGCTAACCAGCATGGCAACTTTAAAATGGCAACATTTGTTCAAAACTTGCCTTCAATGTGCAGAAAATATTTAAGGTAACTGGTGGTCTGGTGTGTATTTGAAAACTATCAAATATATGCTGTGACATCATAGGGCACACCAGCGTTCAGGCACCACCTTGTGTATATTGCCTGTTTCTCCTTTGCAGATGGAGGAACTCTGCCTGATTTGATGGTTGCCAATCCTCCCTGTGTCTCCAGAGTAGCCTGGTGTGGCAACAGCTGTTGGGGTCTGCTCAGACCAGGCGAGGCTGCGTGGGCGATTCACAGCAGCCTCTCAGCATGACACTTCTTTGCCCCTCTCTGGGTGTCTGGAACAAGAGTAGCCATGCCACAGGCCACACTAAAAATACGGTGCAGATGGTTGCAACAGAGCAGCTGGCCATGTACCCTGGTCCTGTTTGGTTTACTGGTGCAGACATAGCCAATCTTTTCCACTTTATCATTCAAAAGACATTTCCCTAGTAATCAGGACGTTTTTATTCCGTTGTTGCCCACTTGCAGTCTTCCTCTGGAGGGGCAGGAGGTCTACACCAATTACCTGGGTTTCTTTGCTGCTGGAAACATTTGTAATCTCAAATCCTGCAGCAGGAAAATCATGACTGAGAGCAAAAGACATATGTTAAGTGACACTAGCTGAATTTTCTGCACTGAAAGAAACTGTTCTGTTTTACTGAAGCAAATATGACCGAGGTTTATTCTGACACTGCTGAAGTGAAAATAAGGCCATGAGTGAAGGTCACTTTGATAAACAGCCCCAATCCTGGTGAATTCAGCAGGAGGTGCCACACAAGGGACAGTTTCTACACAGTACCAACCTACTGTGCTGTAAGAAATTAACTACCTGAATGCCAGCAGCTGAAATGGCATCAAGGCAGGGAAAAGCAAAGGTCAGGCTAATGCAGCAGTGCTCTGACAGTGTCCAGAAATAAGCTGTGTAACCCCCTGGTACAGCTATGTTCCAAATTAGAAAATAAGAGGTGTGGAAGAAGAATCCTCATCTGACAACTGAGTGGGGCACTGCTCTTTCCACCTGCAAGTGAACATATGACCCTGACTGTGGCCAGAGCTGTCTCCTCTAAGCTTAGCAGATCAAATGTACGCTTCCCTTCCCCCTACACAATGCATACCCAAACATTCCCAGTGGCCTTTCCAAAACTCACCTTAGCTAGCAGGCAACCACCATCTCAGCAGGCTGCATAAAGGGAATCATAAGTTTTCCGACTCATTTGCATGATCTCCTGGCCAGCTGAAAAAAAACTGCTATGCAAAGCAGGTGCTGGCAATAATTGATTCTTTCTAAACCCCATGGGTTGAGTGTGAAAATGGTACTACATATGCTAATTTCTCACTATAATATGTGCATGAACTATTCTCTTATTTTGCCACATGAGTGCTTTGTTTTGAAAATCCCACGCTGTGTGGTTTCACACAGGCTCTGTTGTGCTCTTCTCCACACTGTGATTCAGGGCTGGTGCCTCCCACCACCCCCTTCCATGCATGACCATGACCAGGCTATGGCTGTATATGTATTCATTACAGAAGTAGAACCCGGAAAGCACAGTTTACTAGCAGGTTTTAAAAAAACATAGTTGAAATTGAAAGTCCTGCTTTCCATATTTGTTTTTATCTCAACTTTTCATCTCTAGTACCCAAAATACTAATTATATCATTCACTTGGTCTAAAACATAGTTCAGCTATTGGATGGGGCACATGGGATTCTTTCTTACATGTTTACTCTTTCTATTGTGTGGTTATCTAGAAAGATTCCAGAAGAGAATCATGTTTTCCAGAGTATTTGTAATCTTACCCATAAGGTGTCTAACACTAATTTTTTACAAGTGGCAAACAACTGTTTACTTCTCATGAGACTGTCATACAGAGGCTATCAATTTCCTCTCCTCTTGATAACACCCCCACCTTTCTCCAGGGATAACAACTCCCACTGCCTGTCTACTTGCCTAACTGGTTAAAAGAATGACAGTAAGCTCAAACATTGTTCTCTAGAAGACTGCTTGCTGTGTTTCTAGAAGTACATGCACACCAACAACAGTCATCCCAGCTTTTTCATTCTTTCCAACTGTATAAACTGCAATACTAACTTACCCTATAATTCTTGGTTTTGCCATATCTACTATGCCCAGAATCCATCAAAATATACACTTTTTTTCCCCAGATTTGTGTTTTGAAAGATTTGCATAGGTCTTTCTTGAAAATCAGGACTAAAGTGTCAAAGATGCAATGGCTGTTTCATGAAAGTGTTTGCTTGGTAACTAGCAGCTCTCTATATTAATTAATTCCTGCTTGTTGTGATTAAATTCTGTAAAAGTATTTGGGTTATTTTGTGGGAACATTACATGAGCAATACAGTCCTGGATTCTTGTGAAATACATTTACCATGGTGGCTACGGAAATGATGTGCACACATACTTCTGGTTTTGGATCATGTGGTTCTGCCATGGACAGATTCATTCAATATTTGTTGCTTTGCAAGAAGTTTGTTCTTGATTGCAAGTTAGGTCAGGTTAGGAGATTAGCCACAAATGACAGAGGAGGTGTTGGGGAAACATATTTCAGGATTTTGTCTTCTCATTGCAGGCCTGTAATTGTATAAAATACTTTCTACAGAAATCCTGTCTGTGATGGTACATGACTACTAGGAATGTATGACTTAGGGGAAGCTTGCTTTTTGCCTTATAAGCAGTTATAGATGCAACTCATTCATCCAGAGATAGACTTTAAGGGTGACAAGTGCCCCCAAATTTGGTAGTATGAAAAGTTTTTCCAGAACAAATCTAAGGCCCTCTCAAATGTCACCTGAGCTGCAAATAACAAAATTATGAGCATGTTTTGGAAAACCTTTGATTCTGTGGAAGTAGGTTTATGATATCTTTTATGTATCTGTATGTTCTCATTTTTTTGATGATGAATTATGTCTATAAAGGGTATGTAAATAAGAGTACTCCAGACAAAAACTAATGAAATTATAGCTAGATGATGGTAGAAAACTATGAAGTCAATGTTTTTAGGCGATGCAATCTAGGTCTTCTGAGTTATGCATGATCCATCCAGAATGCTACACCTCAGGTTGCTACTAACAAGCATCTTCAAAGGACACCTTGAGCTTTATCCTGAAGCATCAAGGCTCTTTGGGACACACTCATGTCTCAGTCATCCAGGTGCTCTCAGTGCAGCCAGTAAAGTTCGGAAAAGCAAGCAGTTGCTTTTGCAATCGCCTGTTGGAACTGGCCCTAAACACTCAACAACTTGCAAAAATGACTGTACAGTGGAGTTTATTGTTCTTGTTAGCAACTTCTCACTTTAAATACTATTTAGGTTCTTTTATCTCATTCAAATATTTAACATGATGATTCAGAGTCCTACTCTCCCCACAATAATGTGATCAAACTTTTCCAAGTAAGAGCGCAGCAGTTCAATACAGCTTTTAGAATATGGGTCACAATTCCTTTTCCAGTCTCTGAAAGACACATTAATAAGCTCTTGGCATTTAGAGAAACAATCTTTCCTCATTCTTTCATTTTCTTTTAGTTTTTGGTGTTCATTGGAACTTTTTTCCCCCAGCTTTTAAATTCTGCATGAAAAACCTTGGAAGAAAATTAAAACTTCTTTTTTAAACACACTGCAATTTGTTGATATTTTCAAGCTTTTCAGTATAACTCCATTCACAAGTTGAATGTGTGTGCTGTTTAATATCAAACAATTGTTTTAGTGCCATTTCAAGTGCCTGGCTGTGTTCATGCCTGCTAATTAAATGTTTTAGAAAAAAAAATACAGCCTAAATTGTGCAAAACTTCATCTACATCTGCTTCCTCTATGAAAAGATGTCCTTGGAACAACTCCAGTATGTTAAATAGAAAGCAAATTATTACAAATAAGACCGTAATTTACCTGTAGGCTTTACCATGAGCAACTGTGTATTAAATTCACCATTCACTTGCTATTGACGGTCAAGAAGACAAGTGTCTCTGTGGCATGAAAAACAAAGTACTATTTTAGGATTATTTAGATGGGTTATGTTCTGGTGTTTTCGGTGTTTGATGATAACCAAATATTTCTGTCCCATCTTCAGAGATTTCAAGGCGGGATAAGAGAAGCTGTCGTGTTCCCCGATCTCTTTCAGCACAGAGGGTCGTTACAAAGCTATGGCAGCAGATTCCTGCAGATTCCTTCAGGACAGGGCTCTCAGAAGCAGAAGCACCGCTTTGAAGCCTTTGAGGGAGATGATGTGACAACAGCCTGTCACAGTAGGCAGACAACACATACATTGACGTGTTATCACTTCAACATTGTGTGTTAATCACACCATTTCTCAGTACTTTGCAAGTAATGGAAAAGCAAAAGATATAAATATAAATAAGATGCAGTTGACCGGGAAGCACTATGGAGAGCCAGTCCTGTCTGGACCACCCATAACCATAGTTCGAAGCACACACTACCACATTTGTTTTGGACTCCTCAAGGCTATGAAAAGCCAAACTGTGATCCACTCAATCATCACCTCCCAGACTCACCATTGCACACTTTCAAGAAATAAAATCTTCCTCGTGTTATCTATTATATGGCTAGAGACAAATGGGCTTACACGGAAATTTGGAACCAAATAAATGAAAATGTGAAGAAGTTTTTTTCCAATAGAAGCTGAGTGGTATTTTTGCACTGCATTGTTGCCTCAATTAATTATCTTTACACATCTATCAAGATAATGAATGTAAATCATTTGGAGGGAGAAAATTCTGCTACTTGCTAGATACATAGACATTATCACCAGGAACCAATTATATATCGTAAATCCCCTGATCATTACATAGTCCACTTTGTAAAGAAATAGCTGAATAAAACAAGTGGATTGCTGAAAACAAGAAAGATTTTTAATTCGATATTAAGTAGGACTGTTAAATATTTAGTGATTTTTATTAGAATATCTGATATGACAAACTCCTTTGCCCATATATTTTGATGAATAGGTTTTTAGTTCTAACCTCAACAAAGGCAACTTCATTAGCAGCAGAACCAGCAACCATCAGCTGATGTACTTCCATGCCTTTCAAATTTGATTCCACATAAAATGCCTTTGCCAAGCAAACATCAGACCCCTGCAGTAATTTGTGTTCCCTGACTGAACCCACTTCAGAGCTAAAAGGAGCTGACTGAAGCAGGTATTGCTTTCACAGCAAAATGCAAATCATAGAATCATTATAATGGTTTGGGTTGGATGAAACCTTAAAGAGCATCTAGTTCCAACACCCCTGCCATAGTCAGGGACACCTTCCACTAGACCAGGTTGCTCAGAGCACCATCCAACCTGGCAATGTGAACCTGTGCTTATGAGAAAACACCATTCTATTTAGGAAGTCATCAGTTAAAATTCCCAAATTAACTCCTTTTAGCTGCTGGAAAGACTCAGCTCTTGGCTGAGAGACATACATGGCTAAGCACTTATCCCCTGTCTCTTGCTGCTGGCAGCCAAGGTTTAGGAAAGACACTCAGGGCGACCAGAATGCAACTCAGCTCTGCATGGGCAGCTTGCCTCTGCTGAAAGAAAGACTTCAGTGCAAGAGGGGGAGTGGGCAATGGGGGACATGCAGAAGGTGCCATAATGAAGTGTAGGGAATAAAAGTGAAAGTAAAATTGCTGCAGGAGAATAGGAAGCAGGGAGGTGTTTAAAGAACGGAAAAGCATACAAATCCATGGAAAACCAGGCTCTTAACCATTGTGGTGCTCACTAAACATTTCATTCCGCCTTTCAGTGTTTCAGTTCTGGGACTAGATTTAGTCTCTTAGGAAAATGCCTTGAAACAAAATTTCAAAGTCTATAAAAAAACATACCTGTATGGAGAGTGTTTAGGACCTAAAATCAGATATTGGGTATTGCAACATTTGGAATTTATTGCTGCTTGTTCAACTGCAATTTCACTTTCTTGTACCTACTCATTTCATTTGCCTGGCAGCCAAAACACAAGAAGTCTGCACTGACAAAGCAGACCTGCCACTGACCAAATTGCTTACTGTTCAAAAAGCACACTGCACAAAACAAAGTTTATGTGATTTAAAGAGCAATTTTCAGAGCCCAAATCTAGGGAAATTCTCATGGAAACAACAGAAGAGCCAAGACAAGCTTCAGTATTCTTCGCTCACCCATACTCCAAATTAAAACCAAGAGTTTTTAAAATTTGGAAAAAATAGCGCTGCAGCAAGACACTTTTTTCTGCTTGTCCACCTTCTTGGGAATATTTCTGCCAAAACAGAATCACACCTGTGATAGACACTGAAGCAGGAAAAACATCTGGCCATTTCCCTATTTTTTGAAGGAGAATATGGGGCATTATTGGTAGCAAAGTTTCTTCCAGAAATATGTGTACTAAATTCTGCAGGCACTCATCTCAGTTGCTGTTAAGTTCATGACAAGCCGGCAGATGCAGGTGTCCTTTTTGTACCAATCATTTGCTGTACCTGTAATACCATGCCGTCACAAAAGTGATGACAAAGAGACTGCAGTTTCTGAGCACTCTCACATGATGTGGGACAAGTATATAAAACTGCTGTAGGCTATGAAGACTGCTACACAGGAACTCTCCTACCTGTCATTCAGGTTCAATCACCTGAGGCTCTTGCACCTTGAGACGACATATCCAGGCTGCTGTCAAGCACCAGGTCTCACACCTCCACAAGAATTATGTCCAGCATTTTCCTTTTGTCTCGGTGACTACAATCCTCGTGTAGTCCATGACTGTATCATTTACAGACCCCGCCTCTGTTCTACATTTTCCATCTCTAGCAATATCCTTGCAGTCCAAATAAAATATGAAGGCCAAGAGAATCATCATCCCCTGTCAGTTACCTGGCAAATTTCTGTCAGAAAGGCAGATGTGGTGCTACACAGGGAGTAAACTTTTCCCTTCTGTTCAAAAAACAAAGGTATTTTCATTCTGATTACGAATTCTACTTCAGCTTACAGATAATAGTCATAACAACTGATACAGCAAAACTAGTCCTGCATCTTTTTCTTGTAGAATTTTATATGCACTTACACAAAAGATGGCAGAGAATCGACTCTCTAGTGGAGCCCAAAGTAACTGGAAAAACAACGCGTGTCGCTTTATGTTGTCTGCATGTTTTCTATTGTATTACTCTTAAATCATAGCAGTTACAGGTAATTAGTAATTTCTAGTTTCTATTAACATTAAAAAACAACATCAAGAACAGCTCCCTTTTAACAATGGCACATTTCAACTAGCTTGCCCAGGATTCTTGTTTCTATGGCCTGGGCTTGACAGACTAAGAATACACCCAGCTGGTTTTCAAACCAACACTTTCAATAGTCTGGGGAAGGGCTGTGTGACTTGTCATAAAAACAGCTGCCTCTGTCTTCCCAACCAGCCAGGAATAAGCTGAAGAGAACAAAACCTTGAATGAAAACACCTCGACTTTTCATGCAAGGACAAAAGGTGGTCATTATGCATACCAGGAAGGTTCTTTTATAGCTGGTAATTACGTATAAATTGGAGAGTTATAATAAAAAAAATCATTTCTCTCTTCATTTATTTAAAATGTGATTTCTACAGCCATTATATAATTACTGGTATTTTTCAGTAATGTTATTAAGAACAAATGAGCTAGTGTTTCTGAAAGATGCAAATACTGAAAGTTCCTTATAGGAACTGGTAGTCCAGCATAAAGCAAGTGGCAGGGAAAAGATCTCTTTTTGAAAGCTGCAAACTGAACTTTTTTCAGTGTTGAAAAGGGATTAATTTCTATCTTCCTACTAGGAAGAAATAAATTCCCCGTATCATCTCTGACATTATTTCAAGCTCTCAACTTTTCTCAGTTTCTCATTTCTTCAGAAAATGTCTGTGAACTACTGACCTCCCGCAAAAAGCCTAAAATAAGAAATAGAAAGATCACAAAAATTACGAAAAGAACAAGGACAGCTCCCTGCTGTCACTACCCATGACATAAGAGTTGTTTGTGACAGTCAAGCACCTATTTCCATGTACAAACTGAAATATTTGAGTATAAGCAACAGTAGCAACATCTTAGTAAAAGAATATAAAAATAAACAATAACCCTTAAAAATAAACAATCCCTTAGGATATACACAAATCTCCATGAACTACAGCCTAGACAGATTTTATAGAGCTAACTTTGGTTATATACTTCAGCACAGTGCACAATTCTAGATATCCTAGAGGCTGAAAATAGGTATTAAATATTATTAATGTAGAGGATCAGAAGGAGTGATACAGAGAACAAAGAAGAGAGAAAGATTTGTATTTCAAGGGAGAAGAATTGGAATCAGGTGCATAAATATCATTGTTTCATCACCCAGTCCACCAGAAACTTTATTTTTTTTAAGGCAAATTATTTTGTTACTGGTAGTGCTTCTGTGAATGGATAAAAACAGCCAGAAAGCACAAGAAATGCAGAAGTAAATATCCAGTCCTCCAAGATGTTTTCTGTTGGCAGAATGTAAAACAACACACACCTCCACAAGAGCCCTGAGGCTCTGATGTCCAGGGGATTCCTGCTGTCCTGAGCTACCCTGGGCCACAATGGCAGCAGAAGGCTCCAAACAAAAAAGTAACATAACTCAAAATGTGGGAGAGAAGACAGAAACCCTTCCCAGTTCCAATGGCAGTCCATCAAACTTGTGTCCCCTTTTCCGGCCCGTTCTGTCACACCAGATGCTTCTGCCTGCTGAGGGCTCTCTCCCAAGGGTAGAAGCTGTTTCTCTCCCAGCAGGAAGCTACAGGTTAGATCTGAGCTAATGGTAAGAAACGAAGGCTTCAGAACTGGGATGAGGGGGTGAGAAGGATACCTGATTTTAAAGACAAGGTCATTTTTACTTTTCTAAAAAGAATGCAGGTGATGGGGAGGTTTTTGTCATTATAGCAAATAAACTTTTTTTAACACACTGTAATTCACCCGACTTCTTGAAAATCTACCATTTACTCCACTGATGATGGGAAGAGTCTCTATCCTTAGCTAACTCAGACTATTAAAGTGGCTTCTTCCTGGCTAATTGTTAAACATTCTGGTTTAGCATAATTGTGCTGCCTTGCTTTTTCTCTTGTGATTACACATGGTGTTAAATACCTTCTGTGAAACTGTCACTTATTTGTAATGGCATAAAAAGCTTAGAGTAAAACTGTGCATCTTAGTGATTTATCAGATTTACAGATTTATCAGTATTTTAAAACACAAAATAGCAGTTTAAGTTTGTCTGTGACTAAATCCCCAGTATTTGCTGTAGGGCACAGAAATTGGTCTTATATATTTACATCTGTTAGTCAGAAAAAAATCCCAACGTATTGATCAAACTCTGTGATACACATGCTAGATATTACAAATACGTGAGTACCTGAAAAAGTATTCATGGACCTCACAGGTTCTTCAGTAAGACCTTTGCACTGGGTTCACATCTAACAAAACACTAATTTACAAATACATGTCTTTTTCTTTGTTTGATCACAAAATGCACCTTATTTACATATCTGGTTTTGCACTGCAATGTTTACCAGTCTTCTTTAGCTGCAATAAGCAATACCTGGTACTTACTGTTTAACAAAAGACATTTACCTGTGAGTAGAACTGAGAGAGAGGGAGAGAGGACGTTTCATGAAAGTGAAGCCTGGATATACTAATGAAGTCATAAAAAAAAAAAATAACCATGAAAGGTGGCAAATCATAAACAAAATAACGTATATGAATATGAAGAATGGGGTTATGGTTGTCTTTAAAATTTGCTAATTCTTGCTTTTGAGCCTAACTGCCAGGCTGCAGTTTTAAGGTGAGTGTTCATAGTGAACCTTTGCATGATCACTCCATTTCCTGTTTCAGTTTGTGCCCATTGCCTCTTCTCCTACACCTGGCTTTTCCTTCTTTGCCTATTCCTATTAGGCATATGGATGCATTGATCAGATCCTCCCGACACTTTTCTTCCCCAGGCTAAACAACCCCAGTTCTTTTAGCTTCTACTCTGCAGGGTGTTCCACTTTCTTAATCATCTTCATAGTCTTTCACTGGACTCACTCCAGCAAGCTCCTGTCTCTCTTGCACTGGGCCTTCACCAAGGCGGAGTAAAGAGGAAGGATCACCTCCATGCTGCTAATGCTCTGCCTGATCCAACCCAAGAGGATGTTGGCCATCTTTGTGGTGAGGGCACAATGCTGGCTCACGTCCGTTGTCCACCAGGAGCCCCAAGTCATTTCCTGTAAAACTGGTTTCCAGACAGTTGGTCCCCAGCATGTCGTGGTGCATGAAGTTGTTCCTTCACAGTGGCCAGACATGACATTTCATTTTTTTGAACTTAATGGGACTCCTCTCAGACTGTTTCTTGAGCCTGCCAAGGTCCTTTTGATCTGCATCACAGCCGTCTGGGGTCACTTGGTCTGTTCAGCCTGGAGACAAGGGGAGACCTCATTACAGTTACAACTTCCTTGAGAGGGGAAGAGGAGGGGCAGGCACTGATATCTACTCTCTGGTGACCAGTGACAGGACCCAAGGGAATGGCCTGAAGCTGAGTAAAGGGACGTTTAGTTTGGATATCAGGAAAAGGTTCTTGCCCCCCAAAAGGGTGGTTGAGAACTGGAACAGGCTCCCCGGGAAAGTCGTCACAGCACCAGCCTGAGAGAGCTCAAGAAGTGTTTGGACAATGCCCTTGGGCACATGGTGTGACTTTTGGGATGGTTCTGTGAAGGGCTGTGTTGGACTCAGTGACCCTTGTGTGTCCCTTCCAACTCAGCTTATTCTATAATTCTATGATTCTGTGGTTCAGATCATCAATGAAAATGTTATTGATGAATATTATTGGCCTCTTTGGGCACATCTCTAGTAACTGGCCTCCAGCGGGACTTTAGGCTGCTGATCATAACCTTTCAAGACCACCAGTTCAAATGGTTTTCCATTTATCTAGTTCATTTTTCATCAGTTTGTCAAGGAAAATGTTGTGAGAGATGGTGTAAGATGACTTGCTGATCTCAAGATAAATAGCTATGCAAGAAATTCTCTTCTCATTCTTCTAACTATGATCAGACACAGCTCCACTGCATTTACCAAGTCTCCAAAGCTTTGAGGAACCTGGCCTGAATGACCCTGCACTGATTCTGCTGAGTGCAGGATGCTGGGCTGGATGGCCTCCCAAATGACGCCATATTTTGTTACGGCTGGATTGCTCCCCAGCAAGAACAAGACCCACAGCTAGGCTCTTCCTGCTGTGGAAAGGAGCTTGAGGGCAGACACAGGGAACCACCATGAAGGATCAAGCTTGCTTCTCCTGTTGGACAAAAGGAGGACAGGAGACAGGAGGGCAGTGAATGCTGCTGCTGGGAGGGTAGTTTCCACATTCAGCTCCGAGACACTGTGCCAGCCCAGCTTCCCCCAGCTCAGCAGCCGCTGCGCCGAGGGTGGGAGCCCCTCACAACAGCCTCACCAGCTGGATGCTCTGGGTGAGCCCACCTGATAACTGTGAGCGCTGACTGATAGCGCTCCTTCCCAGCTGCTAAAGAACACTTCTGGCAGGAATGAAAGTAAAGCCAGAGGGTAAATCTGGAAGGAAACAGGCAGAAAGAGGAGAATAAGAAAAGAACTGCCAATCATGCAGACTTAGCCGCTTAGCCATTTGCAAGAGTTGGGGTTTTTTATACTTTTCAATTGTTTGCTCAAAGATGCTAGACTTTCAATAGCCTACACTACAGTGGGGAGAGAATGAAGTTATTAAATTGTGCTAAAGAAACTCAAAGAACATGAGATCCTAAAAAAATTCTTCTAAAATATTAGATTATTTTCCCTAAAAAATCTCAAACTGGTGGTTTCTTGTTGTCATTTAACAAGGCTGAGACTGTTGAGTCAGATATGCAGTATTGTAGTGCCTATGGCAACATTCACTCAGAACCCACTTATAATAAAAAACACAAAATTGAAAAAGTATCTCTTAGACGGTTCTCATGTGGATTTCTAAAGGTTGCAGAACCAGAGCAGAAGTTTTAAACAGATTGTAAATAATGGCACAGGGAATTGAAAAGCAAAGGCAGAGAAAATGTTGCCCTGAGAAGTCCATAAATTGCAAAAACAGGTGGCTGGTGAACAAATTAAGGCAGTATCTGATATAAAGACAAAAGTCTGTGCAAACATGACTAAGTCATGTTGAACACAATCAGATAAAACTGAGAAGTCAATAAATCAAGAAGTCAAGAAATCCCTCCTTACTCTGGTAAAGTAAGAAAAAAATCTCAAAAAGATAACATTTTTAAGAGTTTTGGGAAATGGAGCACTTAGGTGCAGATTGAAAATATGTCAGATGTTAAATCCTGTTGGTCACTGTGGTGCTTTAGCACCAACAAGTAATTAAACTAAGCCACTCCCTTTCCTCGCCCCTTCTGGTAAGAGAGGGACAAAAGCAGAGACTATGCGTTAATTTACTGAAAGCAAAAAGCAATTAAATAAGAAACACACAGTAACAGCAACGATATTGATAACAAAAGTATACAAAAAGAGATGGTGTTTTACCCCCAAAAATGTGTTCACCACCTAAACTTAGTTCCACATGGCTGATGCTTTCCTTTCAGCGTCACATTCTGTAGCTGTGTCTCAGAGAAATGGGACAGGATGTATGGAGGCAGCAAAGGATGGAGTTTGCAGGGCTGATACTGACAGCTTTCCCGCCAGAGAGAGCAAGGCAGAAAACGGTGCACCTCCAGCAGTGCTCTTACCCTTTCTTCCCAAAACCATGCCCCCTGCAGGTGATGTGCATGGTATAGGATAACAACTTAGCCACGCCCATATGGCACTAAGCTCTGCCCCCTCTCTGCAACCAGAAGAGTCACCTTAATATCGTTGTGAGGTTGTTCATTTGACTTGTCCCTGTAAGTGCCTCCATGACTACATCATCCTCCTCTATCCACACAGCATGGCACTTTTGGAGGCTCTCAGTCAGGTCCGTCTCAAACACTGTCTCAAACGTGCCTCACCTGTCCTGTGAGGTCTTACTGCACACTTGGCAAGCCTCCCTCTCCTGGGCTCTCCATAGTCATTGCTGCACCATGTGCATCCTTCACAGCCTATATAACAGACATGTCACTGCTTTTTGTTATAAACCGGGGGCTAGGAAAGAGGGCCACTGAAAATAGGACAGATCAGCGGATTAGCAGCCTTTTCAGCACTCTTCCCACATGTTGAATTATTGAAAAGATACATAGAGCAGTGAACATCTCTCTATAGGACCGGCTCATCCAACAGAGGAGGCTCCTGCAGGGATGAGGCACACTGTCACATCTCATGGTGTTCATCTGTCATGTCTCCAGCATGTGTCCTCAAGCCTGGGCTCCCTCTCCTCGGAGGAAGCCCGTGAGCCTGGCTCCACATCAGTAGTGCTCGCTGTTACCCAGGGACATGGCCAAGGCTGGTGGGGAATCAGGGGCCTTCTCTGATTAGTGTATGTTTGGTTTAATCCTGAAGCTAAGGTCCTTCCCCAGGGCACTGATTCAAGGGACAAGACACATGTCAACACATACAACATATGTTATTTTTGCCAGAAACCTCTACTGCAGTCTGATATCATAATTCTTACTCAAAGAGACCATGGGCAGAGAGCAGGCCCTGTTAATACCCCCTTAATACCCCATGATTATCTAACTGATTTCATGGAGAATGATCTGCCTCTCCGTTTCAAACACCCTGAAGTCGGCCACTTACAGACAGAGTTGGGCTTAGTCCACTGAGTTGAGGACAGGAGACTCAGGGAAACACAGCAATATCTGGAGATGTGTCTCAAAGGAAACAAATCCCAGAAAAGCTGTATCTCTTCTGAGCCATTAAAAATGAGGATTAATTGCCTAGGCAGACAGGAGAAAAAAAAGCTGTTAGAACAATCTCAGTCAAGCTACCCCATTATACAAAATAAAAACTGAAAAAATATTTTCCTCCAACCTTTCCTAGGAACATTGGAATGTTTTTTCTAGAAGAATCCACAAAGCAGAATTAACATCTCTTATGGGGACAAGCAGGAATGGGCGTAAACCAAAGCTTGGAGCTGCAGAAGGGCAGAACTGAGAATTAATCCTTCAAGCATATTGTGCTCCATTATTGTGCACACTTAAGCCATCTTCCTGAATGGGCTAATTTTGAAGGCATCTGAGAAAACCAGAATTATAACAAAAACAGTTTTAATGGCAGTCATGTTTGCAATGAAATTCTTCTGGGTATATAACAATTTTGTAGAAACAAGGTTAAGATTGTTTAAATGGTGTTTAGAAAATCTGAAGAGCCTATCCTAGACCAGAGCAAAATACTTGATGCAGATGTCACTGGACATACTGGAATGTTTTGCAATAAAAAATATAGAAAGAGATCACCTGGCATGAAAAAAAAAATTGCTTTAAAAATTGTTTGGAAATAGATGGAAGGGTGAAAGTGCAAGCTGACTTTAGAGAAGTCTATCTATTAGCAAAGGACCCAAATTAATATGTCCTGCCTGTCAGGACTTAAAACTTGACCTGGTAACTCAAGTGAGGACTACAAAGCAGTTTGACTTCTTCAAAAGGGCTAACTCTACTGAATAGCTAACTCAAACTTTTACTAAAGAGCTAAAACTTGAGTTAAATTCAGCTAACTAACTCAAGAGTGTAAAAGCACTAATTATGCTAAGAGGGGCCTGAAGTACTCTGTCAGTGATTTCTATTTAAGATTTCAGAAAACTTTCACATATGACATCCAGGGTCTAATCATATGGTGCTGTAACTCCTCAACAGCATCTGCACCAACTAGCTTTAGCTCAATATCATTACTCATCACTACTGGTTGTTTTTCTCATAAGTTTTTTTTCTTTTCCTTTAGCCAGCTTCTGTGACACCTTCCCTGTTCCCAAAGGCCAATCCCCTGACAAGAACTTGATCAGGGTGTAAGATGACTTCCATTATTAACAATGTAATACGGTCCAACATGAGTATGTTTCACAGTTAAGCACTTTTTATGTTACCAAGTAGACTTGTTACTTACATGTAGTCCATTCTCAATATTCAGGCAAGTTTCATACAGAGCACACAGAACACATGCATTATTATTGTATGATTTCTTTGTTTTTACTCTTTAATCTTCTTCAGTAGGGAAAACAAGATGTTTGTGGTCCCATAAAGCAGCTTGCAAAATTTAAAAAAAAATATATTATTACCAGAAAAGAAATCAGAGATGGAAAGTAGGAAAAGGGGTAGGTTTGAGACAGGCAAGGCAGGCGAGAAATGGGCTAGAAGATGGGGAAAAAAAGACAGATGGGAACTAATCTGTGCAAGACCTTGAAGCAAGGAGTCTGAACTGTATGTGGGAAGCTATAATACAAGAGATTTTTTCCATAAACATTCAAACTGAGGAGATGATGTTTAAAAGCCTTACTAAGACACGAATTTGGGTAAACTTTAATTGTCTTTCTGAGCAAATTACTCAGGCAATCCAAGACTCTGGACTATTTTTCATATTGTTTTCCCCATCTGTGGAGTCACTAAATAATTATGCCATTATTGTGTTCGAAGCCTCACTCATTAGGAATTACAGCAGCACCTGGTTATACTGACACTAGCTGTGGTTTAGTGATTAAACTTCCTGCAGTTGCTTTAGTAACCACTTCTTTGATAGGATTAAACAGTCACTCTTTTGGAAACTCATTAGTCTCTACATTACCAGTGCATTAATTTAATAATAATAATTCTTCATACTTACCAATGTACTGACCTCAAGACATGACTTCTGGGGTGATATTTGAGAATGTCATAGTGAGTACATACTAGTTTTCCTCTGTGTTTGAGCAGGCTTTTTTCTCTGTTGAATTTCTAATCAGCACCTGAAGGATCCCAAAAGGGTATTTCTCCAGTCCAGGAAAGGCCTCTGGAAGGGCTGCAATGACACTGCCTCTTTCATTCTCAAAGTCTTGGATGAAGCAAATAAGCTCTAACTTTGCATATTTCTTAATCTATCACTTCCTAAAGGAGAAGTCAGGATCTAAGCTAACCGACTCTAACAAAGGTTCCCACTGTCAAGGGACAAAACAGCCTGTTTTGCATACTGTTGCATCTGGAATTTTCCAAAGAGCCCTGAAAACTTAGACACCAAATGTCCATTGTAATTCCTCAAGAGTGAGACACCGAGCTCCTTGAGTAATGCTTCAGCCAACAAATCCAATTATGCTGAGGTACAGGTGATGTGACTGGAGCTGACTGTACTCTGGCAGTGGCTCATGCTGGATGGGGGCAGGAGAGCACAAGGGCAGGATAACATTAGAAGCCATGTGGCATTCTGTGCTTTGATAGTTGTGCGCTCTCACTTCTGCAGCTCTCTCACCTCTAGCAGCTTTAGATGCCAGGCTGCAGATAGGCACTATAGGGGAGCCCAAAGACCTACTGAGGGGCAGTCTAAGTGCAGGTCTAAACATGCACCCTTCTGTAGATGTTTGTCTTTTTAGTAGCAAAGCGGTACGTGGTACCGTAAAGTCCAGGAGTGCTAACCCAAAGACCTGGATTGGGAAAATTGCCAGGCTTTTGGGATGCTGCTGACAGCACAGCTCTAGTACAAAAGATACATGAAGTTTGTCTAAACTCCTATTATCTCGACTCCACCTATTCTTTAGCTAAAAGGTACCTTTTAGAACTGACTGTAATTCTGTCACTCAGTTGCTTGTTAGGTTTGGCATCCTTCATAAGCACAATAGATAGAGCAGTTCTGAAAGTCTTGGAAGGGTGGAGAGGAGACATCAGGAAAAGCATGCACGCCACAGAAGAATGTGCCAAAACAAATGAGTTTATAAAGATCAGTTTGCTATGTAGTCTATCTGAACATTGTACATGCCATGTCTTTCACCGTATATTCTTCAGACTATAAATAAATCAAATTGACATATATTCACAGTCTAGCACCATCTGCTGCGTAAAGGAAGAAGGCATTTTAAAAGTAAAGGATCTGTTTGTTTTCTCAGATGATACATCTTAATCAGTGAAATGTACTCCTTGTTTTACAAATATGACTTTAAATATGACAAGCATTTTACAAGAACCATTTGAGGAAGTCCTTCTAACTATGGATTCTCATTTGCTATTAATTTCTGCACCACATTAAAATTCCTTTATTTCCAAAACATTAAGCTGAGAGCAAGAAGCAGGAAGGTCTTATCTGAAGTGTGGTGAATCAGACCTTTATGGAAGAGATGAATATAATCAGAGATAAGGATTTTTTTTAATATAAATTCTTCTCATTTAAGGTAAATATTGGATGCAGTATTTGAGACAAATAATTGTCTGCATCATTGTGTAGGGTTTATTTTTGCTAATTATATTTTTCAACTGTTTTATATATCCCCTTACAACACGTTTGGGTTTTTTTTCATTAACTATGACAAAAGCATGAGATATTATTCCAAACAAGTTTCATTCAGGAACAAAAGTTGTACATTTCTTTCCTATTTATTCCTTTATTTAAAAAATATGTATCATTCTGAAATTCTAAGGGTCTCTATCTATTTTTAAATGTTTTGGAAGATCATGGCAAAGCATAGAGGCATTTTCTAAAACTAATACAGGCTACCTCAAGAAATTAAGCTTAAGCAACTTTGTTGCCCCACATGAAACTAACATTAACTCCTTCAGGAACTTAACTCTCGTTCATTTCTTCAATAATTAAGCTGCCTTTCTTGATGTTAGCATGCAATGTTACAGAACCACTGAAATTATTTAATATAACAAACTTGTTCACAGTTTAAATCTCTTATACTAAAGCACTGAAAAATTGTTTTGCTTCCTCCATCTGCTTTGTCCAAAAGGCATTATTCTTAGTTAGCTGGCTGTCAGCAACACAAAACGAAGGGATGTTAAATTAAGTTTCTGCTTTATAAACAGAAAGGGGAAAAAAATAGACCACAAAATTTCAGTGTGTTGTTGCAGTGAATTCTGGCCTGTGCAAAGCTGAAGTAGTTTTCCTTATGGGCACTGACAAAGACAGCTGTCACTGTGGGCCACAGGGCGCTGTGAGCTGCAACCAGAATCCTGCCGGAACTCAGACCAGAGGCTGAAGGTCCCCACAGTCCTTTGTTTCTATCAAAAAATGTCAGTTTTGCTTGTTTCTACAAGGAGGGAGGGGCTCTCTGGAGAAATAACAAGCACAAAGTGGAGGCCAACCATCAGCCGTGCAGCTACTCGGACACAATTCTAAGTTGTTGCTCAGATGCAAAGGTGCATTCCCAACAGGACTCTTTAGCCCCGTGCTGCAGCTAGCAGGATCTTTGGTGGAGTACCTCTGAAAACCCTAGTGTCCAGCCTCTTTGATTTTTCAGCAGTATACTAAAAAAATACTGCTTTTTAAATCTGCTTTTTTCGTTATTTCTTTTGGTGAGCTACTGCATAGTTTTGACTACTGAAAAATAGATAAGTACAATTTTTGTACAGAAAAGGACTCAGAGCTGAAACTAATTTTTAGTCCTCCAGTTTTCTAAATAAAGCCAAAATAATTGTTCATGCTGTAAGAACCAGTCCAAAGCTAAAACACAGGCCTCTGCTGCTCTGACTCACCAGCAGGTTTTAAAAACTACAAAGGAATATAAAGACTTCACCTCTTCCCATTCTTCCTAAAGTTTTCTCCTTGCAACTGCTTAGCCATCTGCAAGGAAACTAAAGTGATGCAAACAGCAGAACAGTGACGAATTAGTCCTTAGCACTCTGAACCTCACTTTATTGATGCTGTCTTTTAAACCACATTTACTCCATTTCAGATCAGGACTTCAAATTACCTGCTACCAAACCACTTTCTTCAAGAGCAAGCAGTCCCCAGTTTCTAAAAAAGAAGATAAATGTAAACCCTCGAAACAGGATAATACATTCCAAACAGAACAGATTTAAAAAATGAAAATTTACACATCAAAAAGCCACACTCATATACAAAGCTACACAAAAAGCTTATGAACTTTGTTCATAGCTTTCCATAACATTTCAGAATATCAGCTCTAAATACAGATGAATATACACCTCAGATCTAGTGATCTGTTTCTTCAGCTATGGCTTTTTTCAGTTGTTAAGAAACTTTCTCCTGTTTCTTGTAAAATACAAGTTTATAGCATTATATATGCTGTAGGGAATCATTCCTCATTGGATTGACTTTGAATATACCTGAAAGCGTTTCTGTTGCTTGTAGATTTTATCTGATATGGTCCAATGAACTCCAATGAGCTTGAACATGACCTTGACATGCTGAACTTTACCTTCAGGTGAAAATTCAGAAAGTAACTGCTCACAGTCAAGTGTAGAATTGCTCTTTTCAGACAGAATTCTTGACCTTCCCCATTCCCTGACCTGAAGCCAAGTGTAGTCAGATTTTCTCCCATCCTCATATCTCCCTGGCACATAGGAAGAATAAATCCAAGGCTTGCTGCTTAGTCAGATACAGGTGTGGGGATTCTTTTTTATATTGAAAGAACAGCTTACAAACACAGCTTACAACCAGTGACTATTTCAAAATGTACTTCCAAGCACATAACTTCTTGTGAGGTAAAAAAAAAAAAAATTTCCCTGGAAATATTTTCAGCATGAATGCACCCAAACAAACTCATACGTTTTTCTGGATCAATAAATCATTTCTTTGTCACACCAAAGCTGCAGCCATAAAAAGGGACCCTTAAGACCACACATATTTTCATACCTGCAGCAAAGCTTTCTGATCAGATCACGTGTGTGTGCGTGTGTGTGGATTTAAAATACGAGTTTCATACAAAAATCTTCGAAACTATATTCCTCTAAGTATATAGAGCCATTTCCTTGTTTAAAGTGATCAAGTCCTCCCTGAGTATTGTACTATCAACCAGTTCAAAATCTAAACTCACTTGCATTACAGCAGACTACGCCTATCCCAGTTACATGTCAAAGAACGTGGCAGATTTTAAATCAGTCCCACTGGCTTCACCGGGGAGAGAAGGTGTTCAACACCTTCACAAGATCAGATAATTTTAGGCGTTGTTTGAAGCTGTAAACTCAAGTCTAGGTTTAAACCCATTCAGCAAGTTTAGAGGAGTAAGACCTAGATCCCTGGTCTGGAAGACCCTGCCCTACAGCTTGGTCATTCACAGGACCCTCCCATGTGCATCCTCAGGCAATGGATACAACAGTAATTACAGCATTAACTAGTAAGATACATGACAGAGTTTTGTGCCAAAACCAAGTTTATTACCCTCAAGATCCTTACAATCTGCTCCTTGGCAATTCCTTGCACCTGCTGCCACATGCATCCAGACTCTTGATGGTGTTTCTATGAACAGGCTAATACAGGGCAAGTCTATGATTATCAAAACTGCTTCCCAAATTTTAAAAAAAATTGTATGTTACTGAAATCAATTGCTTTTACAATCATAGCTGAGGCTGAGTGTGAATATTTGGAAACCGAAAGACCAGTTTGCAAAATGCTTAGACTAGTTTCTAATAATGTCCAAGCCATCTCAGTGTATTTATTCTTCTTGGCTCTTGACTTCCAACAAGCAAATAATTTTCTATTCTTCAATGACAAAATGCAGCCTTTCATTATTCCCTGTTCAACCTGACTCAAAAAAACCTGAGCCCTCCCATAGAAAATAAAACAGAGAAATCTTGTCATTTAATGTTTATGGCCCTTGAGCAAACAAGCATCTCATTGAGTAATATTTTAAAGGAGTTAATCTTGCTTCAGTCTCAGCACCATTCTTTCTGCCTATGCTTTCCACATTTTTTTCCTGCAAATGTGTTAATTATTTTCTCCTTTATTATAAAATGCAGAGGACATACCTGCTTTACTGCAGCTATCAATAACTACAAATTCAAAAAGTAAAATTTGTGGGTTTGTTTTTGTTTTTCCCTAGCCACAAATGGTAGCCAGTCAGAAGCACTGGTAGACCTAGAGAAGCTAAGAATGCAAAATCCAGCGGGTATTGTGCCCAGGCTGGCCCTGCCATCAGCTCCGCACCTACAGTTTTTCTCACCTCCCTCCAGACCCAAATTTGCCCGCAGGGAAACCGAAAGACGCGGGAACCGCTATGACCGGCACACGACTTAATGAGCTCAGGAGCGGCAATCCTCCAGGCCACAGGCAGACGAG